>VZSC01010586.1:0-43071 GCA_013398225.1 Steatornis caripensis
TCTCTGCTGGACATCCAATAGTAGCTGGGTTTCATCAGCTGAACTTCTGGAAAGCACCTTTCATCATAATTTCATCTGTGGTGAATTCAGTTTGTGGCACTTTGAGACTAAAACGCAGTTTACAGGGATAGGTGTGAAATTCACTTCAAATATATGCCCATGATTGAAACTAAAATACTGATGTAGCCGTAAGTTACAAAAGGCACTGGAGACATGAAAAAGTGTTTACATTCAACTTCCCACTCTGTTTCTGTGATTGAGTCCCAGTTCCCAGGCCAGTCTTCAAACTTCAAAGAATGTAACATGCTGCTGAGAAGGGGGTCTAAACCCAAGTGCTGTCCACCATGGGAACTTCTGCATTAGTCACTGTGTTTAGCAAGAGGCAGAATCTTGAGGTCCTATCCTTAAAGAAAGAAGTCAGCATAGCTCCATCAGTGTGAATGGAATAATGTTAATTTATATCAGCCGCGAAGGAAGCCATTAAAGGCATATCTAGAGATAGACTAACAATAACAATAAGGTTTTACATAGCTAAGAATATTTCATCAGAACAGTGTCTGAAAAAAAAAAAGTTTCAGATTTTTTCATGTGTAATTTTACACATGTGTGTATACATTTTTTTCGCTAGGTCGTGCTTGGTTCAAGACAATTTCTGATATTTTGTTAGTCCATTGGTATTACATGACGAGGACATACCACATTCTGTAGGCTATTAAATCCCCATGCCAATTTATAGTTGGACTAAGATGAACTGGTGGTGCAAATCGTTTGGTACAAACCCTTTCAAGGTTTGAAATCAAACATCTGAATATACAGGGGAACATCTCACCTATTCTTACTTAACTTTCACTAGCTCTCTGGTTCTATTGCTAGTGACACAAGACTAACTAAATATGCATAAAAATGTCCTTAGCCTGGGCACAGAAGTCTTGGACTTTTGTTTCTGCTTACAGAACCTCATGTCTTCATAGAAAAATATCTGAACAATTATCTTTATAAGATAATAAGATATCTGAACAATTATCTTTATAAGCAATTATCTGTCAAGTGAGCGGTGGTCTTTTTTTAAATCTGAAACTCACATACACCCTCTCCCTTATTATTGCTGCAGGAAATGGATGTAACTTGTAATATGTGAATGCTAGGGCTTCAAACATGCTTCATGCGAAGACTTTGCAAAAAGTGTTTAACCCGAATGAAAAGTGAGGAGTTCAGAATCTCTTGAGACCCATCCCTAAGCAGCCTGCCCACTATATGCTAGTCTGTGCTGGCAAACTCCCTGATGACTTTGTCTCAAAGGATTATGCATATGAGGAAGCAGAAAGGATCTATGATGTGTGACCTACTTGTTGGGGAGAGTGCAATAAAGATCTCTGCATTTCTACCTTCTGATAGCATCGGCACTAGCACTCTGAAACAGAGGTTATTTGCTGTCAAAGTACGAAATTTCTCTGAAACTCACAGAGAAATTCAGAGTCAAACTAGAATTGAACTCAAGTGTTTCTGTACCGATTTGCAAGACAGCAGCTGGTTTAACATAAGTGAAAGTGTGTGAGACGATAGCTGCATGTTGACAAAGTTCCTGCTCTTGGAGTCCGTAGTACCCAAACCTCGAGATTCTCCAGTATGACATTGTTGGAATGTACAATAACAAATTTGAATTGTCATTTACGTTATTGTCATTTAATCTAGGAAAGGAAATAAGACCTTGAGTAAAGGAAGACATCAGTATTTCAGAACACACTCCCATACACATTCAAATGCAGTAGCTCATCACATTTGTGATTTCTGTGCATGCCTAAAACGCTTCTTGATAATGTGGTGGATGCATATATTAAAATGTTTTCTGGAACTAATTAAGTTTTGAGTAATGCTGGGACATTAAAGAAAAGTAGTATGTAAACAGCAATACGAACACGGATCTACATTTGATGCCTCTTGTGACTTGTCTTTTTCCTTTTTTGTATCTATTGGATCCAAGCAAGGAAGCGCCTAACTTTTAAGGCATTGTGTAGACAATTAATTCTTTCAATCTGAGACACTGTCATCCTCGAAAGAAGCACCATGTTATCCTTAGTTTTAATTTGTAGCATTTGAATACTTTTAATGTCTTTGGGTTTTTGCCAGGGTGCAGAATCAGATGATAAAGCAGAGTCCATGGGAACACTGAAACGATTGCAGAAGTTGGTCCGAACGAAAAAAACAAGTGCACAAAGCTTGGAGGATGTCAAACATGTTTTGCTCCCCCTCAGTAAGTAAAGCGTCATATCAGCATTCTTTCCAACATTTGGCAAATGACACTGTATTGAACATAACTGTAAACAATCCTGTCCTGGTCTGTCATTCACCACCCACAATTTTCAAACCCCAACTGAGATGTTACTGTGATACCACTTTAGTGCTGACTTCCTCATAGTGTGAAAACCTGTTTCCTGTCACTCTAGCTTGAGTTTTGTAACGGTATATCTTGCAAGTGGGGATTTTAGCTAAATAGAATTGTATAATAGTGGGACCTCTGTGCTGGGGACAATTTGTTTTTAGAGTAGTTCCTAGTTTTATATCATGTTTCAGATCAGAAAGGCAAAACTCACAAATGAAAAAATAGCTTTCAGTGTTAATCCGGGAGTCAGTAGCAGCTGGGACCGCAAGAAGGTCTGTGCTATGATAAGCAAGTCGGCCTCTCACCATACCTGATTGCCTAGGGCCATAAGACACAGGAATTCTAAACTGATGCTGAGCTCAGGTTATTTTCTGGAGTCTCCTATAGATCACTGATCTGACTGTGCAGCAGTTCTTCGTCTGAACTTGTTTCGTCAACATTAATTTAACAGTGCATGCATTTGTCGAACAATGCAATTGTGTATATGATTATTTTTAAACCAATACTAGCAAAATTAGTTTAAACCATCTGACGAACTACTGTTCCAGCCAAATCATTGCTTTGGCTGAAAGACAGGAGGTAATTTAGATTCCAGCAACTACTTTGTAACTACAACGTACATACTGGGAAGGGGTGGGAGAAGAATTACTCAGAAAATCTTTCTGAACTTTTCCAGTATTTAAGCTAAACTCACACCCTCTGCAACTGTGCAGCAATATGACATTAAATAAGCAAATTTTTACGTTCAGTGCAGAACCACTGTAATTGTCCAGGCTTTTGAGGGAACAAGACAAATTTACCAAATGGGGAATAAATCTTGCTTTTGGCTCAGCCGTCTGATTCAGTAGAAAATCCTTTCCATCTCCCTAATTATCATTATTGTTTGTTTTTTTATGGAGTCCCTGGCTTTTCCATTACATACAATGCAACAGACAACATTTAAGAAAAAAGTGTGCTATTTTGCCTGTGAATTGCAACACATTATAACAGAAGAATTTGCATTTTTTAAGATACGTTAGAAGATGCCTATCTCTCTGACGAGGATGAAGCAGCACTAACTTCTTGCATGAAACTGACAAAAGCTCAGGACAAGAAGACCTGGAAAGACAGCGTGAGGAGAAAAGACGAGACTGAGACTAGGGCAGATTTTATTTCTGCATCTTTGGGCCGCTCATGCACTTCCAGAGTTAACACCTTAGGAACAATTTCAATACATTCAGAAACCAAATTTCACTTGTGGAGTGACTGGAAGCCATTTCCTCATAACCAGCTCTGTCCTTGTGACTTCTTGATTTCAAAAATAGACGAATGGGAAAACTGTACTTGCTCTTCTCATCAGTCACATCTTACATATTCCCTAACTGATATGGATCTACAGTACTCCTGGGTAAGTGGAAGTGGTTTCTTTTGTGCTGATATGCATAAAAAGTGGAAATTTTTTGCTCTGATTCAGCATTAAAGAGATGCTGTCATTTCCATGTGGTTGTGAAATGCAATAAACCAAATTTAGATTTCAGGTAAATGGATGTGAATGCGTTGTTCAGGCAGACACCAAGGGTTCATATAGCCCTAGGTAGTTCGTTTTTAACCACGCAGACATCAGCAACATTGAGATGGAAGGCTTTAGGCTATTCTGTTTCTCGTCAGACACACTGTTTTTTTCATCTGTACATTAAATACTGTTCCTTCCAGGCTTAGAAAACTTTCTGGAAGTCCAGGGTGAGTCAGTAAGGGACATTGAAGACAGTGGGCTTGGATCAGGCCCCTAGAGGTCACTGCAATACTAGTAAAGGACACTAGAGTTACTTAGACAAAGGTCAGAGGTTGAAGAGGTATTGGTGTTTCTGTCTTCTTGGATCAGCTGAACTGGTGGAGCCTTTTTTTGCAATTACCTTTGTGGCAGCCAGAAGTTTTTAGGGACAGATACGAAGGTGCAGAGTTCAGTCTTGGTCTGAAATTATCTTTCTGGATAGCTATCTGCAGGAGGCTTTTCTATTTTAATTGCTGGCTTTTTTAAAGGGCTATTTAAAACTAGAAAAACAAAACCAAGAAAAACTTTAGTTGGGGAGATATACAAAATATGGACACTGCAACGAGGCTTTTCTCCCTCACCTCGCTGGACACAACAGGTCTTCTGGCATTCTACATAGTGGTAAGCATGTGGACTGGTTGACTGAAATACATCAGGGAAGAAGTAAAGAGTAACCTCTTTTCCCTTTATGCCTGTTGCCTCTACAGTGCTCCAGGGACGGAGTTGGTTCTCACTACGCAATAAGACCAGCTCCCAGGAAAGTGCCTCTAAACCACAGGTGGCAAGAAGCATGCTGAAACCTGCCAGCTGAGTGTGCAGATAGACCTGAGCAATCATAACCTTAGATCAGAGAGTCTCCTGCTGAAAACAGCATTTTCTCTAACGTGTGCTCCCATATCATTAAGAAAGATACACACGCATAGATGTGTGGGTCAATATAGCAACCATATTTCTGAACACATGGAGGGAGTCATTCAGTTTCTTTCCAAGGACACAGACAGTAGCTGGCATAACAACTGGCAGTACCTGAAACATAGGATTTATCTAGTGGAACGTAGCCCAGAAGATTTTCCTGGGTTTTGACATAGAAAACAGAAAGCCTAAAGATTTGATTGATGGAACTGTAATTAGAAGAGAGAGAAAGAAAACTACCCCTAAAAAAAAGCTGAGAAAGNGTTAAGAAAGGTACACACGCATAGATGTGCGGGTCAATATAGCAACCATGTTTCTGAACACATGGAGGGAGTCATTCAGTTTCTTTCCAAGGACACAGACAGTAGCTGGCATAACAACTGGCAGTACCTGAAACATAGGATTTATCTAGTGGAACGTAGCCCAGAAGATTTTCCTGGGTTTTGACATAGAAAACAGAAAGCCTAAAGATTTGATTGATGGAACTGTAATTAGAAGAGAGAGAAAGAAAACTACCCCTAAAAAAAAGCTGAGAAAGGTGCAGCACTGAAACTCTGGACAGCCCTAGTGCTGCAAACTCCCAGGGAGAGCCGCCAGTGACAGACCTTCCAGGCAAGATGTTGGCAGAAATAGGCTGTGAGCTGTGAACAAAGGCTGTGCTCTGCCGGGTGAGTCCCCCTGTCTGCAGGTAAATAGGATTCTCTGTAGAAACTGAATTGTGTCAGGGATGCTGGGCTCCATCATGTTCCTGCTCCTAATGAAAGCAACTTTCAGCATCGCAAGCTAAGGCTCAAGTCCCAGGGCAAAATAATAGTAATAGATGTGTCGGTCAGATTTATGAGAGCGTAAGTGCCAATTCAAATAATTTTATTTCATTTTGTCACAAACAGGCTGTTAATGTTCTCTACCCTGGTGAGATTTGTCCTACCCATGTTACTATTAAGTGCCGGCAAGAGGTTTCATGCTTTTTTTTCTCCATTATTGTTTATTTTACCATCTGCTTTTCTGACGGGCTCCGTGGCTTTAATGTATCTCTGTGGGCTTAGTGTCTTTAGATTTAGATTACAGGCAATGGCAAGACATCTCATTCTTTGCATTTGTATTCTACCAACTGGTTCAGTTGAAGATTACAAAGACAAGATTTTCAGTTTTTGCTTTTTAAGAATCCAGCGAGCCAACACTGATGGTTTTGCTGTAAGGGGATCAGACATCGGAGATGATGCAGATGTTCTTGCTGATGATGATTTACTTAGAGTAAAACCAATGTATTCCATAATAGTCTTTCTGATTCTATGAGTAAAGTATAATTTCATTTTATTGGCTGATCTTGGCTTGGCTGCTACTCTATTGCCTTTGCTGCAGCATGATGTAGAGGAGATAGCCTGAGATGTACTACTGAAATGCTTGTTGGTATGTCCTGAAATGAGGCAAATGGGTAAAACTGGTAGATCCAAGACTAAGATCCAAGACTCTGCTCTTCCATCAGCAAACTGTGGCTGATCCGGTTTAGAGGACAGACAAATATCTAGGTTGGACATATATTGTCCACACTCATTTCAGCAACATACGCAAAGCTGATTGAGCCTAGCCTTAATTAAATCTTGAATTGCAGATAGTAAATTTAGTAGTGCTCTCCCATAGTCACAAGGGAAAAGAACTGGATCTCTTCATGATAGACTGCTGTTTAGAGAGACAAAACAGGAGTGATCCGAATTCCTTTCCTACAGTTTCTTCCCTTGACTCCTTTCTTCCTCTTCCTTTCTGCCTCCTCAGTACTTTACACGGCCTCCCTTCTGGCATTTCATACTGTCATTGCTTGTTTCAGCCAAAACAATGAAAAGACTGACAGAGATCATCCAAGCTAGTCACCTAAATAAGAACTGTGAGAACAGGCTGCAAAAGTGACATCCAGCTACAACAGGCTCACCAAACTCCAGTAGTTCTTCCTCCAGTCTCCCCCAGTTAAGTGCACAATAAACAACTGTGTTAGCTGACTGCCTCCAGCACGGGGACATTGAGACAACTCAAATCTCACCCATCCTGCCCACTTTCATGTATTATGAAAGCATTTTACAGCTCTGTATTTCTGCCCTTTAATTAAATACAGAACTGAGTGTGCTGCGTTACCGTTTTATAGCCATGGTGCCACCGTTAGCAACTTTATGCAAAGTTAACTTAGACACAGGTCATTTTTTCTGCATTGTTCAGCTGTTTACAATATAATTAGTGGTTGGTAAAAATTTTGCTAGGGGCAACACCGAACATTGCTTTCTTCGGTGTGTCAAGATTGCCATGTGAAATTATTGTTACTGATATTCTTCCTAAGGAGATTTAATTTGTAAATAGATCTTCCTTAGAAAGTGGAAGAATATATTGAAGGAAATACTGAGTACTTCAGCAAAAAATAAAAACAATATGCCTGGGTAAAGAAACTACTATGCTGCATATTTTCATATTAGCACAAAGTATATTGGGGAGAGAAATGAGTGATCCAGGCCAGTGTTTATAATGTTATGAATCAGCTGAAAATCAGGCAGAGGATGGAAGAAAAGATTGTCCGGACACCACTTTAACAACCACTTGACCTTAATGTAAAAGGTTATTGGGTTTTATACTTCTTTTTATTCCTCAAGCTTAGCCCTGCAAAAAACAGTTCAGCTGTCTGTCTCAGACATTTTTCTCCTTTTTCTTTTTTTTATTTAAATTCTGGTTACTAGAAGCTCCCCTTCTGTTATTTGCATGCTAAGATCTTCACTATCTTAACAACGTAGTATACTTAGAAGTGTTGTGTCCATGTGGCTTTTATACAAGCCATTTCAACCTTCTGTTGCTTTTTCTCAGTCTGTTCAAGTGCATAAGACTTTTGCAACCTCACGTAAGGTGTGGAAAATCTAGAGCCAGAAGTTTGGAAAGTATGGGAGCTTGATATTTATCTGTTGCAACCTGTGTTTGGTATTCAGTGAGAATGAAAAGACGAGGGTCATTTCCCCGGACTAGAGAAGGCAGGGGATTTTGGTGAGGAGAAAGAAAAAAATCTAGGGGTGTTGTGGAGCAAGATACCTTTTCTCTCCCATTTTGAGGTTAAGAGGAGAGTGGAGAGCTTCCAAAGATTTGTTTCTATCTGATATGAATGCATTACATTGTGGTGGAATGAACAATAAGTTTGGGAAAACTGCAAGTGACTTTATGTCAATGCCTGTATTCATTCTCTTCATATTCCTCTCAGGAACATGTTATGGTCTTACCATGGTTAAGTTAGCCCTGCTATTATGGCCACGGTTCTCTGTCATTTCAGCAACCTTGTGTCTTTTTGCTTTCCTCCTGGTTTGGCTTGCTTTCTTGCCAGACAAGCCATTTCTCAGCATCTGCATCTGTTCCGTAGTAGTTACACCTAGTTTGACAGTCATTTGTCTGTTGAAGAAACACTCTTCTTCCCATCTCGTATTTTTTGACATTTTCTTATCCTAACTTTTCCTGACATGTTCTACTTAATAGGTTCTGGTTCCTCGTTGCCTCGTAACAGCCTTGTTTGCTTGCTATGATTGCTCTTACCCTGCACTCTGTACTGCCTCCGCTGCCCCTGGTTGTCTTGGTTCTCAAAGAGGTGATGTATATTGCCATGAGGTTTACACAGGTTATTGGATTTCTTGGGATACCGGTGGTTGATCGTTGTTCTCTAGGTTAGTGCAGTGGGGAGGAAGAGTATGGGCAGCCACTAATGAACAAACAGGACAGAGAGTGCTCTTCCCTAGCAAAATGTACTTCAAAGCTGAAAGATGCATTTGACCATTTGCACAGCCCAGAGAATGGCTGCGGGAAAACTTCTACTTCATTTCAGCCAGCAGTTTCTCCTGTGCACTAGAGTGCTGTGGGCTTTAATGAACTTTCTGGCTGCTCAGTCTTCTTAAGCAATTTGATTGTTTTCAGCATTTTTTTTCTTTCTTCAGCTAATGTGTTTCTGTTGAGAGACACCTGAACATGCCTTAGAAGAGTTTTCTCATTTGCATTTTGAATCCTCGTTTGGCACAAATATAGCACTAAAAAGAATGCCTGGAAATCCCCAAATTGCTTTTTGAGACACCAATTTTCAACTGCTCCGGTCACTCCAGCTACTTCAGTGTCAGTAATAAGCTGTCCTTTTAAAAGCTGTATCTCTTACTTGTCCCTGTTTCAGTGACAAGGTAGGAAGCCAGATCCTCACCGAGTATAAATCAATTTTCTACTGGTGTTAGGAAGTCCTGCTCAGCTGTACCTAAACGGAGGCCCAAAGTGTTTGCCCAGGGAAGAGGTGAAGAGCAGATGAAAGGGCGGCAGTAAACAAAGCAGTCAAGACCATGATGATGGGTGTTCAGGTGATAAGCTGTGGCTGAGACATGAAAATTGAGTTTGTTTTCTAAGATAGGAAATTGTCCCCAGCTGCTTCTCTTTCGTCTTGTCATATCTTCATTTACTTGCTGTGCCCTCCCTACCCCCGACAGATTTTCTGTTGCTTTTTTTGCGTTCTATCTAATTTCGCCTTTTACGTTGCTCTCCCCATCAGTCCACCAGCTCAGCCCTTCACCTTGTGCCCTCAGCACCCCTCTTGCAGGGTAAAGAGATGCTAGCAATGCCCCCTGCGCTCCCCACACTGCAAGCTCTTCAAAGGTAGATGAACTGATCGACAAAAAGGAACAGTGATACAGCTAAATCTAGCACATGGTTAAACTCGAAGGCACTCACTATTTCCCAGTTCAAACCCTGTCCCTGAACCTTGTAAAAGCTTATTTTGAGTTCTAAGCCTTGTAAGGAGATGGGTATTGAGATATATTTGTGCATGTCTATTGTAATCAAATGCTGGTGAAATTTGAATGGCTTTGATTTTAAAATGGGGAAAAGTCAAGATCCATGACTGAATTTCCAGTGTTTAATTTTCCTGGAAATACCAAGGAAAATACGGACTCAGCCAAAAAGATACAAATGCTAGCAAACTTAGCAGCACTCATTTTCCTGATGCTTTAGTGTCTGTAAAGTCTTTTCTTCTCTGTCACAGGGAGCTTTATTTAATAAACTGTTAAATCAGGAAGTTGATAAATATTGTATGGCTTGCTTCAGTTAAATAAAAAAAGTGAGAGAAAATCACCTCTTAAAGCACAAGGCTTCATCTCTCAAGCCTTGTGCTTGGGAGAAAGGAGCCTGTGGAGCCATCCAGCCTCACTGTAGCTGCAACATTGCACCGTGCTGATGGCAAATATCTGCCATTGCCATTCTGCATCCTACAGTGATTTTTGCTGCTTCCTACATGGTAATGTGAAAACTTTAGAGATTTAGTGTCTTCACCTCTGATGTCTTTGACTATGCAGTCTCAAAACAGGTTTTAAAAAAATATGAAAAATCTGATACCGCCGCTCTTCACTATGGTAACGCTCGTCCTATTTTGTATTTTTAATATCTTCCTAGAATTTTCATAGCTGTATAGGGAATTATGTCACATTTTCCATTAATCTTAGAAGCACATATACCAAACTCTGCTAAAAAGCTTAACAATTCCAAATTTTTCCCTCCAAACATTGCAAAACTGTTCTGTAAAGTTGGATTGCTAGTACTTGCTAGCATATATTAGGGAGAACGATAATTAGGTGAATTTATTTGCAGTAAAAGATAGTTTAAAATACCACAACATCTTTGATCTGGTTACAGATAACTGCAGAAAAACATTTCAATTCATCTCAGCAGATTTCACAGGTTTGTTTCTGACATAGCTGTTAGTTACTACAGAGCTACAGCTAGCGAGAGAAATTAAAGGTTATTTTGGACTACTGTCATGAAAATAGTATGAAGGGGAATATAATTTCAACAAGTTCAGGGAAAATTATGCATTTCATATACTTATTCTTTGTAAATGGCACATGAATTCTTAATAGTATAAAGGAATGCTATCTGCTTCATAAAACATGACTAAAAGTCAAAATATAATTAAACTAAGTGTGATTGTTGATAACAAACTCTCTGATGAAAGGATGACTTCCTGTTAGCATCCTTTAGAATTGCCAAAATGATGCACTTTTGCATACCGAAAGAAATAGACTGTATCGTCTGTCTGCTGCTTTACCTAGGGATAATATTATCCTTCTGCGGATCTGCTGTCAGTCTAGTATTTTATAATTAACATTTTTCTTCTTGTTTTTTAATATTAAAAAATTATGAAAGCTATCATTTCCACATTTCTTCCCATACGGCATACAAAGCAAAAAAACTTAAACATTACCCTGCTTGAGCAGTGCTCCTGCTGAATGAATCAGCTAATAGAGGCTGTGTTTTCATCCTGTATTGTGCTAATGCTCCTGGCACTGGCAGGAACGTTTTGACCAATGAAGCTACCAGGTGCCTTGGGATCTGCCTATCCAAGACTGCAACTTTTTAAGTGCAATTTATCTCCTTACACAAAGTGATGCAGTTTCACTTCTGCATAGATTCACTTTTGAAACCTAAATTTTGGCCTGATCTTGTGCTTCTTGAGTTGGTGACAAGCTTCCTGTTTTTAGTCCAAATGTTTAATCTCACAGTTCTTGCATTAGCTCAGTATACCTTTCATATATGCTCATCTTTATTCAGGAGGACAAGCAAGCTTAGCTTCAGATTTCTTCAGTGTCCCCAATAAAGCTGAAATTAAAGGGCTACCCACATGATTAACTTAGCGAGGATTTTGAGGCTAAGACTTCGGTAAAGAAGCCACAACCTAAGATGGCTCAAGGAACCTTACCGACCTTACGTTACAACAACACGTAGGTGGCAGGTGGCGGTGCATACAATACCTAGTATTCCTTGTCTTCTTCCCTAGCTAATTCAAATGAATTTTCTTTTAGGGAACATTAATTTTCTGGAAGTTCTGAGCTAGCTCAGGAGCTGATTATGTTTGCTTGCTTGTTTTGTGAGTGTAGATTGAGCTAGTTATTCTATTTGGTAAGTCATTTTTTTATGCCTTAAAGTGTTCCTGTGAAGCCTATTTGTGAAATAAGCCTTTCATAAATCAGAATAAATTAGTTCTGTTTTCATCTCCCTCACATACATAGAAATGCAGGGAAAGCCACACAATATCAGTGCTCAGCAATGACATAAGTAGAAGAGTGAGGATTTTCAGTGCCAGAAAAGCATTAAGACTTCCAGGGCTGCAGCCTTTTTATAATAAATGTGTTTCAAAGTCCGGTAAAAGAAGTGCTTCTGTTGTGACATTCTCCAAAAGCAGGGTAAGTCTTGCGTAATTTCAAACTTATTTTTAGAAACTGAAAATTTAATTTGAACACTGAGTTTTCATCCAGCTTTGGCAAAAAAAGGTGTGGGTAAAATGAACCAGAAGAGGGCCTGAAAAATAAGATTTGAAGTGAAACAATGGACACACAGTGGACACACCTCTAATTCTGCTATTTAAAAGCTTTCAGGTATATGAACAGATCATTAGAAGACAAAGACCAGGGCTTTTCAGAAATGATTTGTATTAGCAATGTTTTGTATCTGAATATTCTCTTTTATTTTGAAAGGAATTCACCTATGATAAAGAAATTTCTGAACTGACTTTCTGTAGGCATTTAACTGACTGAAGAAGTTCACCTTCCCTAATACATAAGCAAAGCAAATCGGAAACTTGAACATACCACAATTCTTGCTGAAAATGCTTACACTCCAATCCGTCTGGAGAAATCTGTGTGAATATTTTTCATTAAAGGACCAAATTAATTAGGTTAAATGACATGAAACTTCTTGTTCACTTCTACTTACAGCTTACGTTTGATAGCATACCACAAGAAATGACGACAAAGAGTGCGTGGGAAGTGGGAAAATCAAGGGTTCAGAGAGTTTAAGATCATGAGACAGAAAATTTTGCAGATAATTTTAGGGTTTCTATATTTAGTTCTGGATTGTGTAGGTGTTTTAATACCTAGATTTCCTTCCTCACATATCTTCTCTGCTTCCACGTAACTTCCCTAAAAATTATTCAGCACAGCAATACAGCAATATGTGTGGCCTCGGTTATGACAGGGGACTGGTATGTTAGATGCCATGCTATCGCTCAAGACAGTTCTTGTTCTCAGATAAATATGGATGACAGCTCACATCCTACAGCAAGATGTGTACAAGTGGAAAAGCACAAAATCAGTTACTTCTGGTGGCCATTTTAAGATAGGCAAGATATTATTCAGATTTGAAAACCTTGAAGTCAAACTCCCAAAACTTTGCTTGCAGCTATATTTGCTCAAATTTTTTGCACATCTAACCACATGGTCAAAAACTGAGGATTATGCGTAGTCAGTGATCAACTGCAAAGTAAAGAATTTTTAACACAATTTCTTCGCATTTCACTGATCTTTAATGACAAAATAAATCCTTACTCCAGTTCCTCATAGCAACATGTCTTCCTTAACTCTGTGAATCATGATCCAGTGATTAAGGATGTAGACAATGCAGATTCAATTCCCTGCACTTTTACAGACTTCTTGTCTGATATTAGACAAATCACTCAATTTCTCTGCCTCAGGCTTTGCTTGCAAAATGGAGACAGTATATTATTTTACACATTAGACAGTTGTTGCACGAGCAAGAACGGACATACCAACTTGTGCACCAGAAGGGTAGGAATTCAAACAATTTATTTGCAGGCTCTGACGCCTCCATTTAGATTCATCCTTTGCACTGAATAAGACAGGTATTCAGTAAAGAAAATGTGGTAAATATTAAAGCTGCATCATTAAAACTGCATCATAAAACATACATGCATAGGGGTGAGATTCAGGTATCACAGATAGCATGAATTCTGCCTTCCGTTGGCTTTAAAACTTTGTTTTATTAATCTAATGGGTTTGTGTGTGTATGGTATCTGAGGGTACTATTTTTTAGGGGTTTAGATATAATTATTTAGGCTTATAGGGGTGTTTGAACCCAAAGGTGTTTCGAATATTTTTGTGAACTTTTACCTCCCAAACTAGAGGAACATAATATTAACATTTCTCTTCACCGGTTTGTACACACACTTAAACAATTACCTGCTGTAAACTAACAGGCCTACATCTAACTTTCAGAGTTTTACTGCTTCTGGAGTGAGACTCCTCTCCAGTTTGCCATCTGTAGGTCAGAAGAACTTTTAGCAGATCATGAAGCTGTTGGAGGCAAGAGTTTTGTTGCCTTTTCATCAACCTCTGCTTTCTGTGACAGCAGCAAGGCAAAGGAGACAGAACACACACAAGATAATGCACGCGAAAGAAGTAAAAAGGATTGGATAAGTCAGAGTAGGAGGTAAAAAATGGTTCTCTAGAGAAGGTGAGATGCAAAGTGTGAGTCTAAGGCTCACACAACTTGTGGGAAAGTGAGAGGGGAAGAAGTTTGATAAAACAATGAAGAAAGATCAAGATTGGTGGAGGGAATCTGGAAGGGCATGTAGTGATAGGACGAGGGGTGATGGTTTTAAACTGAAAGAGGGTAGGTTTAGATTAGATATTGGGAAGAGACTCTTCACAATGAGGGTGGTGAGACCCTGGAACAGGTTGCCCAGAGAAGCTGTGGATGTCCCCTCCCTGGAAGTGTTCAAGGCCAGGTTGGATAGGGCTTTGAGCAACCTGGTCTAGTGGAAGGTGTCCCTGCCTATGGCAGGGGGTGATGGAACTAGGTGATCTTTAAGGTCCCTTCCAACCCAAACCATTCTATGATTCTATGAAGAGAAATGAGGTGTTTGTCAAGAGGCAAAGTGTCCATCTCTCTTTCCACAGAGCACAGTTTTGGAGACAACCTCTTCTTTCCATTCCATTCTCTCCCCAAAGACAAGTTACTGACACATAATTAATTACCTTATACCCACTGAATACCAGGACTGTCCATGTGAGTGTTTTTAGCTCATAGTCTGAGATAAAATACGTTGTCTTAAATCCTTAATGTAATAAGTTTATGTGACTGGGCTTCGCTTCATCTTGTGGATGGGCTAAGAGCAAGTCCCCTCCCTGTTAGTAAGGCTCATCTGACCTGGGGCAACTTACTCAGTTGTGATCATTCAGCCACAGCCCAAAGCACCCCGTGAAGCCCCAAGAGAAGCAAGCAGGGAACTAACCATGACCAGCATAGGATGCAGCAATCACCTGACCAGTCCTCAGTGAGGGACTTGGTGCTGAAACCCAGCAGGCAAAGTGCCTCCTCTTCTTTACGGGGGAGCTCAGCACGGCTGCAGCTTTCCCACTCTCCATCGCCCCTGCACTGGAGCAAGTGGCTGATGGATTGGGGTAATCACCCACACCTGCCAGACAGACGTACAGACCAGGAGCCAGACCTCCCTACAGTGAGGTACAGGCTTGGAAGTGAGCATGAGAGCAAGTCAACCGCTCAAGTCTCATTCCCAGTATGTGTGATTTGGTCTGCTGATGGAGCTAGCCTGACCCACACCCTGCTTGATTTTGAACGTATTGCCATTAATGTTAGCACCTGAGTCAAGTGTTGCAACAGATAAGCCCATGAGTCTGGTACAGAGTGTTTTAAGAAAATAAAATAGAATGTAAGACTGAAACTGATCGCATATTCTTGCTGATGAAGCGTTTCTGTGTTTCTGCTGGCTATCAATCAGGTATCACATCAATTAGATGGGCAGAAAGGAAGGTTTAGAATCAATTGGAAATAAAACCATCTTGCTTCTCTCTGTCACTTCCAAGTTATGATTTTCACCCATCTGAAACCATGTTGAAGGAGGAAGGAAGAATAGCATTTTCCTCTAGAAGCAAAATGAAATCGAAGCTCTGCAAGTGAATATGCAGTGTACCGCACTTTATTCCTTTTCATGTTAGTGTTTGCACAGCAGTCCTACTGCTGTGATGGCACAGTGACTTGACACTCTGACATCAGTAAAGAAATTCAGCAGGAAATGTTTACTGGTAAAAGATGGTTCAAACTACAAAGAGTTTCCTGACAGCAGGCTGCTCATTAGAGTTAATCAGAATTTACTTCTGTCGATCTTGATTCTAATCAGAGATAGGCTGGCAGTCATCATGTACATACCTTGAAAAAGCCCCTGCTGTATTGCCAGTGCTTGTGCATTAAGCTGGTCTTCTAAATGTCAAATGAAGTATGCCATGTTCTGCTGCAGACATTAAAACAAAGAACCGAAATTTGTTTTTATATCCATTCCCTTTATCGAAAATCTCATATTTGAGCTTTCTGAATTGATGTGCAAGGCAGCTGCCACTCTTTATCGGTAAATGCATTTCTGGGAGGTTGATCTTCAGCTGGGTAACTATGAAACAACAGTCAAATAAACCGCAAATTATGTGGGATAAAATGCCCTCGTAGCTGATTAGTAATCGCAGTGTTCACTAACAGAATCCGTTGAGATGTTCTAGGCAAGAATGTTGCGACGTTGCTTTGAGCTACATTTTAACATTCACTCTGAGAAACAATGTGCTGTTCACTTGCACGCCTGAACCCACAACAGCATCGTTCTGCCAGATACTTTCTGTTATTCATCACAGACAGTAAAGTGTATTCTGCTTACAATAAATTGTACAGGAAAACCACCAGTGACGCACATATTTCTGTTGGAAATTATTACACTGATGCTGGATAATCCTGTGGCTGTGTTTTACAAGACACCAACTTCATTGTCTTTGAGTTTTCCCAACAGGAATACCTAGAAGATATAGACACAACTTTGGCTCTTACTCTTCAAAGTAATAAGAAAGGGACTAGTTCAATAGGTGAAAGCCAATCTCCTTGAGAATCCTTCTGTCACAATAGTATAGATTTTTATTAGTGTTAGTGCTAACCTGACATAGTGTAGGTATGACTGATATGTTCATCTACTGCTAATGCAAGAGAATGTGTTGGGATCAAAGTCTGGGACAAGTTCTCGGTACTTCATTTTCTCTTTAGGCCGGGCAGTGTTGGGAACATGCCAGGGACACAGTCTGAGGGCTTGGCAATGAGGCATTTTTTTTTACTCACAAAGTAGCAACCATTTTTAGTAGCAGACACTTCTTAAAATTCAGTAGAAGCTCTGGTACCAATGTTGTATAGCCTGTCCTGCGTATTTCTTTATGACTCCATTGACCTTAGTGGTAAAGGATTAGCATAAGAGAAGGAAGAATCACAAAAATGTTTTTTCAGGAAGAGAATGAAGCCCAATAGTCTGAGAGAGGCTGAATTCACAGTTCCTGGGATTTGGCATGATGAGGGTGTTCCTGCTGCTCTGCACCCTGACGATTGCTTAAACAAGCTTAGACTCCACTCTGTTGTTCTCTCATGCTGTTTCAGTGCATGTATGTCATTAAAAATCCACCCCGCTCCCCACCCCACAACGTAAATTATTTAGTAAAGGTCAAGTTTTTGAAACAAAGTTCAGATGTTTGTTATTAGCTTTGCTGAAGAGCCAGTTTCTGCAGGCTTCATCAGAATTATACATTGTACGGAATAGGAGTCTTCTTGATATAGTATCAAGAAGACATTATATCAAGGCATTGCCTATTTAATCCCATCTCGTCTCTCAAAGACTCTAAGTTTCTGTAGCCTCTTCATTTTTCATTCCTGATGAAAAGCACATAGGAGCCTATTCAATAGGAAATTTCACATCTTGATGCAAGAAGCCCATAAGAATTTTGGACCAATTTTCAGTACTAAGTTCTGGATGCTTGCAATGATGAGCATGGTTGTTTCAAAGATGGGCCTTAACCATCCAGCTCCACTCCCCAGCATCCCAAGGGAAAATGACAGCCTCAGTCTCTGGAATTAAAATTAAAAGTGAATGTTTTGTTTAATAGTTATAAAGACAGTCCAGCCTGCAACATCTGTCTTCTTTCATGGGTTGTTGGCAGGGAAAGGAGGTTTTAACTTCACTTTTTTCACACTTGTTCCTTTTACTTTCTGAGGAGTCTTTGCCATGGTAGTTTATGGAGACAGCTTTGCTGAGGAGCAGCAGTGACTGTAAATGTGGCTGGCCCTTGCTCAAATTAGACCAGGAGAGGGAAGTATCTAGCTATGTTCTGGCCCATAATTAATACATATGAGGAAATTGTGTTCTGCTCATGAACATTCCTTGAGGAAATAAAGATTAAATTTGTTAAGTAAATTATTCACTGCAAATTATTCACTCAGCTCCGCTTGCTATTCTGAGATTTCTGCAACATCTAAGGGAGCTAGATCATACAGGGAGAGGCATGACCCTAAAAGCGGAGGCTGAAGGCTTGATTCCTTTCTTGTGCAAAATACAGGTCTTATTTTAACTAAAATAAACAGAATAACACACTCTCGGATTGCTTAGCATTAAGGAAAGAAATGTACAGCCCCAAGGTGTCTCTGAGTCTCCGGTTAAACTTGGACCAGATTTGTCTGGCAGACAATGAAAAATGAGTTGCTAATATTAAAGAAGTCTCATTTCATTTGCTTTTTGACAGGTGGCCAGTATGCTAAACCCTTCAATCTATCTACTTTGCACTCTACTTTTTAGTTTCATCAGAATAATCAAGTATTGAAAGGGTAAGTTTATACCTGCAGTTTAGACTGGAAGTGATCTCTCCTTTCAGGGCAAGGTAACTGGATGGAACCACTGAGGGGATATAGAACCGTTGTGGCACTTGATACCATGTGGGAGGGAGGCGCATAAAGTACTTGAATATCCAGGACCCTTCATCACCGTCCATTCATTAAAGCTGAATAATGATAATAATAAGCTATAAGGTATGTTGCCTTCATAAATATAGCGATAGTGAGAACCATTCTCATGGGTTCGTCTTAATTCTTTTTAAGTGGATAGCTTTTTCCCCATAGGACTTCCCAGAGAGAAGAGTGACATTGCCTGGGTGTTTCAGGATGGAGAAGTCAATCCAAGCCCCATAAAATTCACCTGAGAAACTTATATTGATTTCACTGGGGTTTGGATCAGGTTCAAGGACCAGCAAGGAAATTGAATAAGTTACCTGCAGCCATGTCCAACAGAAAACTAAGTATGACAATTTTTCTTTGAATTTTAGATAGATACTAATTCCCTTTTGAAAAATTAGCTTCAAATACAGAGGATATAAGCACCCACCTAATTATTAATTTTTAATTCAAAAAGGCTCCTTTTGAAATGTATTGGTTAGCTAAATTAAATGAACTTAATGTTACATATATTTTATTTTCTTCACTTTGTCACTTTTTAAAACTAGTGTGGGTCAACATTCCAAGGGTAAGAACATAATCAGGTCAGCTTTCAAACTGCTATAATTTTTCTGATATGTGGATGAGGAAAGGAAATAGATACGGGTGGGTGCTGTATCTCTTGAAATGGCTTCTTTCTTCCTGTTTAACAATAAATATTCTACAGAAAGGAAGCTCATATATTACTCTTCAGATGAGTTCCCATTTTATTAATCATGAAGATTTTAACAGTGGCCTGAGACAGGAAATCACAGTCTAATGATCAGCAAAGTCTGATTTAATCCTCACATTCAGATCAGATTAAAAAGAAAAACAATATACTGCACAGTACATCTATGTAGATAAATAATCAGGTTTAGTTACTATTAAACATATACACAGCTTTTATAACAACATATGGCCCTACTGAATTACTAAAGCTGATTAAATATCCATGGTAAAACCTCCTTATCGTTAGAAACGTGAATGGACATTTCAAGTGGTGTTATCAGATATAGAAAAGAAATATACCTCTCAGAGTTCATCACTAGCATTAATTAATTATTGATTATTAGTAATAGCAATTATTGTGAACTCTGATTGTCATGTTATTATTAATAATAACAACAATAAATTCAACCCTGTTCTAGATGAGTGTAGTTATGATTAAAATGTGAAGTGGATCATCTGGGTTAATGGGTCGAGGTTCAACATGTACTCCACTGCAATCCAATAACCTAGACAACAGTCTTGCATTGTATTTGGTAGAATTTCAGCACCTTAACCCCAGTTCCTCCTCTCCTTCTTACCAACCCAGTTCTTAGAAGTTCTGGAAGTGAAAAACCTCATTATACTATTAGCATATAATAACTATTCTTTCATCAGTCAGTCTCAGTCCCATCCATCAGAATCCAAGAAGGCCTCCAAAATTTTTCTTAAATGTTTAAATAGAAGTCCAAATAGCATATTGAAATGGGAAATCATCTGATTGATAAGCAGTGTCTTGTCTTTCCCTGGAGTATTCATATGATAGAGGAAGAAGAGAGAAACTCAACCAAGAGACTGCCTGCCTATCCAGCATTATCTCCTCATGCGTGCTTCAAAAATTTAGAAGTGTTTATGGGACTATGAAAGGCAATTCTAAGAGATCAGATCTATGCATTTCTTAACGGCTTTCAACCATCAGTTCTTTTGGGTTTTGGTTTGGATGGGTTCTTGTTTTAGCTTTCCTTGAAATTTGAGTTTAACCAGATCTAATATTGAACGAATGACGCAGAGAAAGAAAGGTCTGTGCACTGAGTATTTGGATTCACAAGGACTTCTGAATTTTTATTTGGTGCAAGAGACCTCCATGGTGACTTTTTTTTCAAAAGAGCTTTTATCTATGAAAAATTTATGAGTAAAAGCTTAGAATATATTTGCTTGGAAAAAAAAAAAAGAAAAAATGTTACCAAAAATTTGAGGAAAAAAAAGAATTTTTACCAAAGATTTTTCTTGACACTTACTCTTGAACCTTTCTCTTGCACTTACTTAGAAATAGATCTCTTTTTCATTTGTAGTAATGTTAAATCAAGATTTAATTGAAGCTCTGTGAGTGGCCCAGAAGTTTGGGATTTGAAATGGACTTTCAGCAAAAAGTTGATAATTTTTCATGGTTTCAGGTTTTGTGACCTATGATTCACAACAAGTAAGTTTTACTTAGGCTACTTAAGATTTTTGTTTGTTTAACTTTGGCAGATGATATCAAGCAAAATTAAGCAGAAATTCAAAGCTACCTTAATACTTCCACTTTCCTCTAACTGCTGGGCTGCTTTTCAAGAGCGTATAAAGGACCTTTGTCATTCTTCTCTGTTTCTTTGTTGTAAGCCTTCTGTTAGACTTGCCTTTTCTCCCTGTGACTTTGTCACCATACCAAGGACAACGGAGGACTGAAAAGTGCTATTTCACAGAGTCCAAGTTCTGTGAAGAATGGCAAAAAATTATTCCACCATGCAAAGGAAAAAGATGGCTTTAGAAAACTTCCCTTCTCTACCAAACAGTGACCTTTAATCNCTTTGCCACCATACCAAGGACAACGGAGGACTGAAAAGTGCTATTTCACAGAGTCCAAGTTCTGTGAAGAATGGCAAAAAATTATTCCACCATGCAAAGGAAAAAGATGGCTTTAGAAAACTTCCCTTCTCTACCAAACAGTGACCTTTAATCTCATTGCTTTTATTGCATTACTGTAGAGCTAAGAGAGAAAGGGAGGTGTTGGGGACCAGCTGGACCATGTACCCCACCCAGCGCAGCACTAATATCCTTTGGTCCTCTAAACAGCAGCACACCTTCTTCACATTCAAGTCCCAGCACAAGTTGAAATGAAGGGTGCAGTTAGTGCCACAAGGCTGAGTGGGGCAAAATGAGAGAGGAAAAGAGGATAATTTTCTTGAAATTGTCCAAAGTCTTACTGAGGCCTGATGGTGACATAGAAGGAGATAAGTTTTAAAGCATTTCTTGCTCTGAACCCTGCCCTCATTTTCAACTCATCTTCTTAATGCACCTCTCTGTTTCTTGTCCCCGTCACTTCCTCCCCTCCTTCCTCACTCCCTCCCCAAATGAAGATTTCAGCTGGCCCACCCATGCCACAAGGCAGCTGCGCAAAGTCACATCCTGATAGAATAAGGAACTGCGTAACCGATGTATGCTTGTGTAGTACTCTTAGCTGTGCTTAGTTTGGTTACAAGGTAGTAGAAGTTGCACATCAGCTGGATAAACGTGAATTAAAAATGTTGAAGAGAAAACCATCTAACGTGTCTGATAAGGAGAAAAGTCAAAAGCCAAAGGTGAGAATGTTTTATTTTTATTGTCAGTGAATAAGAACAGGAATTCTTAATAATTTTTAAAAGGAGCATTTCCTTTTAAATCCTAGCTTCAGGATTTCCTGATGTGCTAGCGAGTGCCTCAGTGCTATAAACTCAGGGATCTATTTGTATATGCTCACTTTATAATAGTAGTGATCCAATTCAAGCAACCATCATGGTGAAGCTGCTATAGCTGTGCTAAAGGGTCCTGGTACTGGACTTTGTCTATTGTTATATGATCTGCACCAGTCTTTTAACAGAGGGGCTCACAAATGTCTCCTCTCTCCCTCTCATCCTTGATAAACTAATGATGTCCCATGAAAGGGTGTGCGAATCAATGAAGAATTATAAAAGTTATTAAATTTGTTCTTTATTTTAATAAATTTGCTTTTGCATCACCATAACCAAAGGAGAAGAGGGTACTTGGCAATCAGTGTTTGCCACCTTCAGTTTTTTGGGAATGATTGTACTTTCAGCCTGAAATAAATAGTCTGAATAAAACAATTGATGAAGTGCTACATTGGACATTTTCCACAATCTGGAATGGCAAGAAAAAAAAAGTGAAAGTTTTGCAAAATGCGTGAGGAAATTTATTTTCATTCCCTGGACTGGCTGCAAAATGACCTTTGCAAGTGTATTGTAAGCCTGAAGAGAAACGGCTGCTGCTAGACCTGAGAGCTTCAGTATCCATTTCTACCTCAATTTATCAGTGCTGAGAATTTAACTAAGAGGTTAGAAAATGCTTTAGTATATCTCTGCTCTCAGTAACTCACTACCTCCTAGTTTACAGACCCATCTTCTCATTGTTTGAAAATACACCTCACTTAGTGACTTCTGGGTCATTAAGGTTATTGCAGACACTGTTCCAAGAGGAATGACTTGTGTTTTTACATATCATTGCCTTTTGTGTATTGAACTTGCAGTTTTAGACTATGACTCCTTAACAACTAAAATTAATGGTTTTCCCATGGATTTGAAACGATTTTGAATCCATTTTCCAACAGAATTTAATATTGTTTTGAGCATTTCACTGGTTGGTATGGTATGTATTTTCTTCTGTTCAATCATCATACTGTTTTTGAATGGCAAGAAATAAATATAATTAATATCTAATTACACTGTAGGTTAAGCAAGAAATTACTATAAGAGACTCTGTGGATGTGCTTTCTTTTCCTGTCTGTTAAGTATTTTCAAAAGTCAGTTTTGGTTACTCTTTTCTTCCAGTATAAGACGTTCCTTAACAACAGTCTGATTTTAATTTTTTAATTTTTTTTTCTACACAGTTAGTTATTCACTCATGAATGAACTCCATGCTGCTAAAATGCTGGCATTTTGGCTTCTCAAATATATATGATGGCCATGGATTTGTTTCACTGTATGTGTGCAGCAGTGATAAGAAGAGTCTAACCACTCGACTGCGTGTCAAACTTGCTGACATATTGCCGTGCTGACTTTGTCTTATCATAAATGTTTACAAAAATTGAAATGTCTTGGTGAAGCGGATCACAATGTCTTTCTGCCTCAGTAGTGTGCTTTGAAACACTTCACCTTCTGTAGTCTCACTTTTGCACAGAATTGTGTAAACTTTCCATGACGAATTTTTTTTTTTTTTCTGAATGTGCCATTCACAAAAAAGGGCATGGGAGGAGACAGCCCCACATCGCATGGAATAGAAACCTTAGTTTGTTGTAGGATGTTTTGAAACATGCCCTGTGGAAGCGACGCCAATACTTAAGTTGCTTAATACTGAATTGGGTAACATGAGGCACAGGTCCTTACCTCCTGACAGAAGTTACAGGATTTCACAAGTGACTTCGCTAGATCACTTCCTGGCTGCCCCTGCCCTGCACAGACAACATTTAGTACCTACTCATACCTCCAGAGCCAAATGCCGTTGTCGCTGTGGAGCTCTTGGGCTACCTCACTTTGCCTGGAGGCAGCTTAGATGTCCCAGTGTCTCCAACACATCCACACGGGGCTGGCACAAGACCTACGGGAGAGCCATAAGGTCTGAAGTGTTAAGTGAAAATCAGGTTTGCTACTTTAGGTCCTCAAAGCAGAAACAAAAAAAAAATCTTTTTAGGTAACTGAATCTTAACCACGGTGACCAGTTGTCTATATCACAATTGTATGAACTTCAGTACAGTAATTCAAGTGTTTCACCATTATCTTCTTTTTAATCCTTTTGGTTTTATTACTGTCTAATGTGAAGAATATCGGCATCTAGTTATGCCTTTCGATGAAGAAGAAGGAACACCACGCAAGGCTTCTGTTAAAACCCTTCTCGAGGCAATTCGCTGTCCTTGTATAAAGCCTCTAGTAGTGGTGGGCAAGCCAATGACCAATGCAGGAGTAATACAGATTTTCAGTATCTAACTGCCAGTTCTCTATGTGCAATGCATTTACTTTACCTTTTTTATTACTGTGGTGCTTAAGGGACTTCTGCAGATGTGTTATGTCCTACACAGACAAAAAGTAGCATCTTACAACTTAGTGTCTGCTATGAAAAGGTTGATACTATGCCACGAAATAGTAACGTTGCAGTCTTTTTTTGTTATACAGCAGGATTTCTGTAGTGTTGCAGTCATGCTGATAACTTCTTTGCGTATCCAGCAGCTTTTGCGTATGCATGGATATGCATATAACTACTGAATGCATTGTGTGTAAACTATAGAAATAAACATCCCTTGTTAGGCAAAAAAAATCTACACCTGGTGTCATCCCAGAGAAAACTGGAAGATAAATATTTTCGAAAGAGATACTAGAAGGATTCTCATCCTTTGCCAAAGCTTATCATTGTAGCTGCACGTACTGCCATGGAACTGCACATTTATACCTTGTACACCAGCTGACGACCCAGGTAGCTGAATTATAAAGGAAATGTCCGAAGGGCTGCTTTAAAATACCCTGCTTAACATTGAAGAATTTCAACCAATTGAAGGGCTAAGCTCTTTATTTCAAGCCTGTCTAATCTAACTATCTGTCTATCCAGGGTCTTAAATGACTTTCCATCACAACACAGCCTGTGCACCTCCCATCAGGACACCTCCCAAGAGGCGGCTCGATCTCAGAGCTTCCTTTCAGTCCTCACCTGCCCCTCTTTTCTCCATGAGACAAAATATGGCTTGGTTTATATAGCATAGCTGTTTGTTCTGAGCTGCAGTATTATTTGTGGGCAGATGAGGTCAAACAAACTAGGTCTTGCACCTAGCCCTAATGTTTGTGGTCATGCTGATGGCTGGAGTCAGCCTCGGCTCCGTCAGCTCACTGCAGGGAGAGCACGTGTCTCCTGCACTGCGAGTTTGATTTGCAGAGCAGGAAAGTACTATAGCAAGTGTGGCGAGGGATGCTTTTACTGTATGTGTTTCAGCTATGAGTCTGCGCAGTGTGTCCCATCACTCCTTAGACAGTTGGGGAGCAGGAGAGCTTTGACTTAGAGGATGAATGAAAGACCCCTAAAATCACTTGGATTTTAGCCTCTTTGGCCCTTATGATGTTACAGTTGTCAGTATATCTGGGGAGTGGCATGAAGCAGATGTAGAAAGGTAGTAAGAAAAAACATTATAAAAAATCCTACAGGAACTAGTCTTCTCTTTTGTATACGCTTCGGGCAGCACCATATCCTGGCACCATACAAATAGAACACCCTTAAAGCATTTTGCAGCTACTCTGCATTCCACTTTCCACTGTTTTACTCATTTGACCAGGTGCAAATGACAATGGAAGGTGCAAATAACCTGTAAAACATCCCTACTTTGTCTTGCCCACTTGACAGCATGTAATGTGTTGGGCAGCCCATATTCCTCTCTCTCTCTCTCTCTGTAACTCTTAGGGATACAGCAGACTTGGCTTTACTTCAAGCTGAAGCAAAGACGACTTTGTCGCATCTTTCCTGACTTGACTGAAAGAAGTATCGTGTCATTATTCTACATGACAGTTGATCTATGTTTATGCTAAAGGTTTGAGACATTTTTGTATCCTTATTCTGCTTCCAAATGCACTTGGTGCTTGAAACTCAGCTTACTTCTGGGGTGTGAGACAATTCAGGGTCAATGCCTGTGCATTCTGTTTAGGCAACAATATGTCCAAGCTTCTAATTAAATCAATATTTGCTTACTTAGGTGATAAACTATTATTTGTTTTCAGGGTTATGAGAAAGTAGTGGCAAATCCAATGGGAGGAAATATTTTAATGCGCAACTTCATTCCCTAGTACTAGTTCATCCGGTATTTTCCTTTTTATAAGCTTTAAATGAAACCTTGCCTCCATGGAAATCAGTGGAATTTTTTGCCACAGAATTGAGGCCAGCATTTCCCCCTGTTACACATTTTTCACAGAAGGCCTGATCCTGATTCTGAGAACACTTAAATGAATAAATTAGCTGTGATCCCATTGATTTCAATTGGATTTGTCATCTCAGTAAAGTTTATCGCTTACCTAAATGTTTGGAGCTTTTAGTGCAGACAGATGCTGCAAGCAAGGTTTTTTGTGCTGCTTTTTTCTTAGATAGTGGCTTGTGACTCTCCAATGCAGGATACTTACTAAAGAAAAGAAAATAGAATATAGGTACAGCAAACCTAAACACCAAAAATAATGCAAGACATAATAAGAACTTCTGTAGGACAAGATCTGCAGTAAAGAGGTTGCTCAATGTTAATGAATATTAATTAGGATTTATCCTTGAGTGAGAAAAGCTAAGGTTTTTAATTTTATTTCAAAGGCAAAGACTGGTAGAGTTCTGAAAATAGCAAGTTTTATATTCTTTTCTTTCCCCCTGAAATTTTGAGTGCATAATAAATGAGCCACCGCTAATGTCACAGATGCTAATTTTCACAACCATGACTGAAGTGATGTTCATTGCCATTTGCATTTCATTCTAACAATGATGAGAGGTGATGAGTTGATGATAAGCTGTTTTCACCGTACTGCCCGCTGTGCAAATTTATGCTTATAGACAAAGATGACACATAGTTCTGTCATTAAAGGTCTTTACTGCATTGCCTCTCGAAGAAAGAATGTTTGTCAAAATCCATTTGAACTCTGTTAAATAAGCAACATCTGGGAAGTAGTTTTAAGAGCTTGGTTTATACCTGTGGAAATACCTGTGGGCCTTTATCAGGGAGGGTTCAGAGAAAGAAAAAATAATACTTGTAATAACCCTGTAGGTGTAGATGAGGGAAAAAAGGGATTGCAGGCAACATTTCAGGCGGCATTTCCTGTCTCCCTCAGGCTTCATAAAAAACTAGAACAAGGTTAGAGTTAACCTGGGGTTATTTATCTTGTGTGAGTGCAAGGTTCTACAATCATATACTGCTCCTCTTACCTCTGGTATTTTTTCTTCAGTTATATTAGCATCTGCTTATTGATCATAAGCTAATTAATTTTTTTTTTTCAACAGCAGTTTCAGAAAGTTGTTGGTGTCTTAACATATATGTCAGCATATCTCCTCTAGTAAGATCTTGAAGAATTTTGTTTTCTCACCAGAAAGTACGGGTCTAGAGTCTTTGTGGGCAAAGAACAGTTGTGTCTCTCCTACCCCTTGCCAGGAGGCTGATTAGGATGACCAGACTCTGCATTTTGATGCTCAGATCAACACACAGGCTCCTTGAGGGCTCACACAACCCTTGACTCGCTCATGTGCCAAAGGGAAAATGACGTCAGAGGCCTGGTCCAGTCGTGGCCTCTTTTGTGCGTTCCCTTGATTACAGAACCTTTTAAATTTTCACCAACTTTGCACAAAATTCAGGTAATTTCTTATTTCTTCCTTGTCTTGGTTTTCCTTCACTAGCCAGGCTGAATATTTTAAAACAAGTGAGAGCAAATTTTCTGAAGGGAATATTTTCACATGAATATTCATTTTGCTTAGAGTAACAAATCCAGTTCGGTTCTTTGTTTTCCTGAGCAAGCAAGAGCATTTCAAGAAGTATGTCTGAACCACCTTCTCCAGCCATTACTAGAAACCGGACTATCAACCACATCATTTGTAACTGTACTCTCTGGTAAATGCTGCAGCATAACTACAAAGGTGACATAAATCAGCATTAGCTGCCTTCTGATTCTTAATTAGCTTTACAGAGCAGTTGGCTGACTGACTTCAATATTGCGTTTCTAGGAAACCTAAAATACCCCATATTAACCATAGGCCAGGTTATCTGTCACTGCTGGAAAAAAGCAGTAAATATGTGCGGGCAGGACAGGCAGAGGATGTGGCCTACAGTTTTCTGTAGGTTTCAACACTCTTCTAGTAATCTGTGTCATAACATAAAGCCAGACTGAAGTCATTACAAAGCCATCACTAGCCAGCTTGTATAAGCAATTTGTAGGTGGCTACAAATACTTCAGCCAGAAGATTTAACCCCTTGATGTGTGGGCAGAAACCCCTGGCCAGATCCACTCCAGAGCAGGAAAAAAAGTTTTCTGGGCCTTTGTAATCACAATATCCCTCAGCCTTTATCTTTTGCCTGCAACAAGGACACCAGAATTACTGGAGTTGTTAGAAACAGTTATACTTTCTCCCACAAATTAGTAATGTCAGTGGTTTTGCTAAATATTTTGCTGCTTGGCACCAGGCTACAGATTATATGTGCTCTGACTATTTAGCAAGTCATACGTCCTTTAAACCATCCTAATGGAAAACTTTGTTTCGTGCATCAGGTGAAGGTGTGTTATATGTGTGTTGATATTCCACAGGAAGATGAATGACCATCTACTTTTTTCCCAAGAGAAATCTCTCCTGTATACCTGCTTGCTCTTACCTTTCTGGCTTCTTATATCTTATTCCACTTACAGTGCACCCAAGAGCATGTTCTTACTTTTTTCGTTCTTCCCGAACTCGAGGCTGAAATTCCAGCCTAGGGAAAAGTTTGGAGATTTTTAACTGCTTCAGGGAAACTGCTGCTTTGTCTATACATATTATATACCATACTGCCACTTTTTTCTCCATACCTCTTTGGTTTATTCCATGAAAGTTGGATAACGACTTCACCTGTATGCAGTCTTCAGGCTGCTTCATTGCCAGTCATAACATCTACTGGCATCTTTTCTGGTAAGCTGAATGTCAACAGCAAAATGTCTGTCATCTCTATCACCTGGCACTGAGGTTGACAAGCTTTCTCTGAGAAGAGATCTAGTGATCTACCTACTGTTTTACAGTATTATGACTTCTGGATGGAGTTTTAATCCCTTTCCTACCCTTTCATGTCTTCATCTCTTCTATCACCTTCACAAGAACAACCAGGTTTTTGTGGTTGAACACTCCTATCCTGTACTTGATTTCCTCACGCTCCTGTACTTAATTTCCGTGGGATGCTGAACGGTTACTTCCTTGAGAACTGTAGGGAGTTGTAATTCCTCTACTTGGTCATGCTGACCTCACTCAGAAGGTGTGGTAGGTTTGCTGTTCTTTCAGTTATGTTGAAAGGCAGGTGAGACACGAGGCTACTGGAATACTTGAGCCAATATTTGGCTTTAGGTTTTTCTGCAGTGTTTCTCATGGCTTTTTCAGGGAGAAGAGAAGTCCTAGAGTAGTTTTGTTCAACTAGAAAACATGGAAAAGCTATGGTGCAGTTTCATACGCTCCCTCTACCATTATGTTTGAGATAGAGATGGCGTTTTGTCACTGACAGCCTGCATCGGTGAGATAAAGAAATCGGCTTCCCTTAGCAACAACACAGCCAAAAGCAGATGTGTGAAGATGAGATGACAAAGTGGCTGAGACAGCTGAATGAGCTCACGTGGCTTGACTCTCTGCTGCCTTCACCTGTGCAAAGTGGATGCTGAGCTTTACCACTTAACAAATTGCTTCCTCTCACCACAGCTGCACTGTTGTTCTCTTATACTTCTGTCTGTCTGCCTCCTTTTTTAAGATCAGATGTGAAGTCCAAAAACCGCTTCACAGAGCTGGAAAGGGGACACGGTTCACTGACAGATGAGCAGCTCAGAGCCTGTGTAGAGGATGCATGAAATGACTGATGATGGTAGAGCAAGCACTCAGCTCTAGTTACAAGTACATTGCAGGGCTCTTCCAATATTGTCTATTGAAGTGTTTCCATTATCTTCTTCCTGTCTCTATAATGGGTCTTATATTTGCCTGATTAATATCTCTTGGTAATTGTGGTAAAATGTTTGAAAACTATATATTTGGGATTTTAGTTAGTACCTGAAGGAATGGGAAGATGCAACATGTTCCTACCCATTCAGGAAAGCTTAAAACCTCATATCTGGCACAATTCCCTTTGCAGTGATAGGCCAGATAAAAGTAGGATTTGGAGTACGGCCTTGAATTTGCAGTTGAAAGAACACCTCAAAGCCCTCGCTGCCCTCCGTGCCTCAGTAGCGTCATCTCTCAGCTACAGGTGGTTTTCAAGGAGGTTGCGGGAGCACAGGAGAGGTGAAAAGCTCAGTCTCAATTTTGTCACTTTGTTCTGAATGAAAACAGGCTTTAAGCATCTGCTACATATGTTTTTCATGAGATGAAACTGTAGTCTTCCACTGAGTTGTGATTGCAATAACCCCATGCCACAGAGATAATCGAACGGAGAGAGGCGAATTGAAGTGCCCATACTAGACTAGTACCATTTGCTGTGCCCAGTACCTGCAGTGAGCTGTTGATTGTATAGATTCCTTTCTGGTATAAGAGTGACCTGAACAGAATCAGGATGCTATCTTGTCTTCAGACAAATAGCATTTTTTTTTCCTGGGATTTCAATGAGAGAACTCATGCTACAAAGAAAACCCAGAATAAAACACATCATTACTTCTGCACTAAGAAGTACTCTTATGCAGCACTAAATCATGAGGAAACCCTGAGTCGGAAACCTTCTTTCAGCTTCCATACTGGTCCAAAACCAAAAGCTCATTGAATTTATTTTATGAGTTCAAATGTCCAAGGAGCATATTGTAGATTCCCAGGCATACCCTGTGTAAGCACGTCCAGTTTTTAAAGCTACAAGGCTGCAATGAAACACCACGTGTGCTTTCTTCAAGCATACAGTAAGGATAACTTTGGCCTATGGATGGCAATAAGCCAACATTGGAACTCAGGCTTCTGACAACAGAGGATACATGAAGGGGAAAAAATAGTGACACTGGCCATCATTTTAAAGGAGCCAGAGGTTAATCCACTGTAACGACTAGCCTTTTTTTATTTGTTTGTTTTACAAGATAACAATAATGTAAATAAATGGACATACAGATTTGATGAAACACTAAAATTCACAGTGACTGATGATAGATACTTCTCTGAATTTTGCTTCTCTACTGCAGTGCATCTCCATTAAGGCAATTTCAGCTAATCTCACTATGGATTCATTAATCAAGTGCAGTCAGGATGTCTGAAGGGAGATAATGAGGGGAAAAAATTGGCCTATTGTTTGGATCTTATTCTTCAGCGAGTTAGTTTGTTTATCACATTCTGTAATATTTGTATCCCGATAAATAAGTTCCAGTCACAATTAGTTATCATAACGGATGACTAACACATCTTTATTTACTTACAAGTTCAAAAATATTTCATAAATAGATCAATTAACTTTGTGTTCTCTTTACATCGCATGCCTATACAGATTTCCAGCCCGCAGTATCAGTTAACAGTGAAATGGAAACAAGGTGGACCAGTAGCATTTTAAAATTTTCTCCCTTTCAGCCAAAGGTGCAAGCATCCATGGAGACAAAGTCCCTCATCCTCCATCTTTTTCTCTAAGCACTAACATCCTAAATGCATACTGCAGTATCAGCGGTTGCCTTGTGCCTTCCAAAATTTCTCCTCTAAATAGCCTAAGAAAAGATTTGTTCATTTTTTACTCATTTTTTACTCATTTAGGATTACATGCTGTATATCTGCCCCACATAAAGCTGTCATTATATTACTTAAAAAAAAAAAAAAAAAAGTTGAGGTTCCAAGAGCCCAGTGGGGTTGGAGACTGCTGAAGATGGGAATGTTTATAAGCTCTGTGATATTAACTGCAGCACTCAACCTCAGGTGACATAAAGCATGCAAAAAAGAACTTTCTGTCAGTTTTATTATTTCTAAAAAGGTTCCCCTTGAAAGAGAAGAGTGACCTTGCTCTGCTGAGCTGACATATGCCACTGAATTAATGGCTAAGCTTTGCTGTAGGGAAGCTTGCAGAAACATTAGAACTCCAATGGCTGAGTTTGCTATGAACATTAATCAGGGGAACCAACATGATGTATCAAACACTCATTTAAAAGTAATAAAAACTAACTCTCTTTCTCCCAACCCCTCCAAGTTTCTTAGAATTAGCTTATTGTTGGTCATTACCTGTTGTCAAGGATAAGACTGTAGGACGGCCGTAAAATTGGTATAAGGGTTTTCTAAAGTTTGCTTACTCTTCAGAAAAAGCGCACGAGCTTTTGGGACGGTCAGATTTAACTGTGATTTAGAGGTTATTTTTTAATCTTGTTTCCCTCTGGAAGGTCATTTGAAGGAACACCTTCCACTGAAAACGTGCCTTTCCCTAGCAAGGAATACAGAAGCTGCCTTTCATTCTCTGTTACTCCCTGGGAGCAGGACCAGTTCCCGTGTCATGCATAAACAAAACTTAAGGCAAGGAGGCTCTCGCTGCCACCAAAATAACCCCTGTAAAGGATCTGGTATGGGTGTGGTACAACAGCAGGGTCGCAGAGGCTCTGACCAAAACACTGTCACACCAAGCAGCAGTATTTTCTGCCTATCCCTTGCCGCTCTGCTCCGGAGCAGGCAGGCGAGCGTGCTGCAGTCGACAGCTGTGGTCCCTTCTCAGGCTTGCTGAAAGGAAGAGCAAAGCCCTCAGACATGCTGTGTCTCCCCACGTTATTTTGGGTGCAGTCTGCGTACAGCACAACGAGGCGGTATGCCTCTTCTGCTCTGGCCTAGGAGCGTTCCCACCTCCTCCAGGAGAGCATGCCGTCTGCCCTGCTCCATGTGCGCTGGGCAGGCATGGGGCTCCCTTGAGAACTGAGCCCTTGGGGGCTACATGCTTTCCAGCTTGTCTTTGGGCATATATATTTTTGTTTTCACTTAAATCCTGCAAACACACGTGTGAGTAATTTCTCTCGCACAAGAAATCCAGCTGAATCCTGCAAGGTCAGGACCTAGATAACACGCAGCATTAATAAAATTGTGCTGTATAAGTTAGCTGGGAAAGGACTTTAATTGAAGCAAGATGATTCATTTTTAAAATAGGAGAATTCATCTGTGAATTCATCTGGTTTGAAGAAGAGAAAGTTTCAGGAGAGGAAAGATGTTGGGCTTTAAGGGACTTAAGATCAAAGCCTGCAATGCCTACGTACTCAGACAGCGCTCCCTTCTACTGCAGTCATGGGTCTGTGGAGGGTGGATTTCCAGGCTTGTCCCTTAATGTTTCTGCCCATGTGTAAATGAAGGGTAAAAAAGGATAGCAGGGAGGTAGATGCGCACATCACGCCAAGTCCTTAACTGTCATTTTCATAGCTCCTCTGAGTTTGTCACACATCCTTAACCTTCTTTTAAAGTCATTTTCTTTTCATGGTTTTGTGTGCCACTGAAAGTCACTGTTAATTAAATGTCATATAAATAATAAAGTCTTAATTACATAATTATTGCCAATACCTGTGTGCACACTCCCAGAATTGGACCTGACTGCCAGAGGAGCACTTGGAGCGACTGCTCTCGCTGGGAAATGAGAGCACTCTGCAGCAACTTGGAATGATGGTGCTCAAAATTCAGGGTCAATGTGCATTTAAAGGAAAAGGAGTCAGATCCCTCCCCGCTCGCACATTTCGCAACACTCGGTTGCAAAAAACTTTCTTAGTGTTAAGAACAATGTTTCTTAAATTGCTTCCCTATTTAGTCCCTCACGAAGTTGTTTAATAAACACAGCATTTTTTGCCAGACGAAATTGCCTTTTTGCTCAGGCTTCCTACGTGGCTTGCCTCTTCCTGAGAAAGACTTACCGACTTTGCAAACTGTCCTCGTTTAACTTCACGAATAGTCGCTTTCCTCTTGCTCTCGGCTGCGTCCGTGCCTGCCCTGCGCGAGGTGCCCTCTGAAGGCACTCAAGAACTGAGTTTCCAGTGGAAACTCTGACGCACGGGCTGGGTTATCGGGAACTGCGTGCTTTGTTTCAGCATCAGTTCAGGCTTGGGAGACAGAGGCGGGTACCAGATCACGGTACTGACAAAACAGCTGCTCAGTGTTCGCAGAGCAAAGGTTGTTGACCTGGAGGAGTGTTAAGTATGACTGACTCATTATTTTATACAGCTTTTCTTTTCCAGTCATTTTCCATCATTAAAATCAGGGTGTTTGCTCTGAAGTTTCATGGTAGCACTGTTGTTCAAAGACCACTTTGCTCCCCTCTCTCCCCACCTCCATGCAGTTACTGAATACGGGGCCACGGTAATAACCAGCCTTTTATAGAGTAATTTTTAAGCCAGTTAAAAATGCCATTTCAGTAGATTGCCCTATTTGAGTTAGCAAGAACAAGCTGTATCTTTTTTATTGCTTTTGACTGGCGAAGTACAAGGTTTAGGCCACGTTCCGTTTCGTGTGGGCTATAAAGTCACATTAATAGCTAGGTTAGTGGTCAGAAGTTCTATATGTGTAACTAAGTAATGTGCAAACAGGAGGAAACCCCTGAGGGAGGGAGGTCATGATGTCTTCTTTTTTTTTACTTCTGTATTACTCTTTGGAGAGTTCCTGAATCTTTTATGCAAATTCTCATTCTTTCTACAGACGGGGAGGGAGAGTTGTTTTGGATTTTTTTCAAAGAACATCCCAAAAACTAAAAATTGCTACCCTGCTTTCTGGGAAAGTAGGAGACAGTTTCTTTGATTGTCTATGCAAAAAGATAAGCTAGCAGAGTGGCAACATTCATCCCTACTTTGGTAAGTCCGAATTTCATTCCCAGAGTAGTTTCCTCCTTCTGAAGGGACTAGGAGCATCACAGAATGGAAGAAATTAATCAAATCCTGAGCTCCACTTATCTCCATCGATCAAAGCAGCAAGCACAGACTGTCTTCTTGGGAGCTGCTGTGGCTTCTTTCGAGCAGGGAGAGAAGAATACAAGTGCCTGTGGCAGGCAAGGAAATTGAGCAACATGCTGAGCTCTCTTTTTGTTACTCTTGGTGACTGCATTTGCCCCTATAGAGCCTGCGTGGTCTGGGTTGTCTGAAGATGAATGGAAGCTAAAAATGAAATTGCATGGAGGAGTTTGAAGAGATTTACTTGTGTGAGAGAGTCAGTACAAAGCCATTGCCTCATGCTGGACGTTAAAGCAATTTTGAATAGGACTTGAAGCAAAACATAATGGGCCAGAATTTCTCACAGCAGGGAACTAGATATCTGAGCAGTGCGAACCGTCCAAAGGAAAATATGAGATGAATATCAGCCGTAATGATTATTTAGCAGTATAGCTGCTGTCAGTTTTGGCTCAAAGATTGTCTTTAAACATGGAGAAGCTCTGACTAGTTTATCAGGAGAAGTAACTCACTTCTCCTATGATATGCCCTACAAGGGAAGGATGCTGTATAACAGAAAGACATGGATTGCAGAACCTCCTGCTGTTGTTGTTTTTCTATTTGTATACCATACCATTTTCCAGGGAAAATGATAGGCCATTTACAGACAAACCAGATCACCAACTGCAGACTGTCCAAATTAAAATAAACAGCAATTACATAGCACTTACCCCTTTAAAATGATTATTTAAAGTTCCTGGATTTCAGGGAATTGAAGATACAGGAGAAGATGGAAGAAGGATTTAAATCCTGGAAAATATCTTTGATATTTTCTATTATGCTAACCTGGTATACCGAAGGGGAAGTAGAAATTATTTGATCGGTCCTTATGTGGAAAAATAAAAGTGTTACTCCTCTGCCCATGCCTCTGTCAGATTTTACTGAGCAAATTCGTATTTGCTTAACATATCCATCGGTAGCTCTTGCACGAATCCAGCCAGAAAAATCACTTAACTTTATAGATGCTGAATCCTGGTATCAAAAGTCAATAGCATATTTTCTCCTAGTAGCTTTGCATTTACTTTAAAATCTTCCCTTCACCTGGAAATAAGGCCCGTCCATATCTTCACAAAGTAGGTGTTCCCTGACACTAATGCAGTGACTGACACTACTGAAAGTAATAGTCCTGCTCCCCTTGCAGCCCAGAGCTCCTAAATCTGCTTTTCGTTATCAGTATAATGGGGTTGAATACATTTTTAAAAGGTGGTAGCTATTGATTACTTAATGGAAAAAGTTAGTATAGAGAATTGCTGAAGCAGCCCTATTTAGTGCTCTCCAGTGCAACACGACCATTATCTAGAATAGTGGAAATCATCCTGTAGCCCTTATTAATATTTAATAGGGATGAAGCAACATTGAAGTACGCTACAAAATAGCCCAAGGCTTCTGCACATGTAGGATATAAGGTTGTTTCAAGGGTCGAAAGAGAATAACTGATTTCCCTGTGCTCAAGCTGTTTATAGGGAAGACCGACAGCAAACAATGTTTTTCCTCTTGTTCCTTTTAAAGTATTTGCAGCACATCCGCACTTTAATATACAGTTATTCCTATTAGACATCTGGAAGTGACTCAATGCAACAGAAAGGTCAATGTGTGTTTAGAGATCACTGTGTGAGACTATTTTATACTTTCCCAATATTGCTGTGAATCCCAGCCTCCCTCTTTCTATCCCTCCCGCTCCATGCTGCAGGGCACATTTGGCTGGGCTGACAAGCCAGTGAAAGGTGTTAATCCTGTCTAATAGAACCATAATCCTTGGGGCTGAGGTTTTATATCATACTATTGAGCTAACCCCTTGTCACAGGATATTGTTCATCTGCTTAATAGCAAAGTTCTTTATGGGAATGGTAGATAAAATTAAAGTGTACAATCCAAATAGTCCTTTTCAATTTCACAGGGTAAAACCAAACAAATAAACCGCAATGTTTAGCCAACAGAGATTTTCTGAGAGATTACAGTCAATTAAGAAGAGAGCTGTGTGATTTTTTCTTTCTTTTCTTTCCCCCCTCAGTAAATAGTAAATGTCATTCTACTTGTCCAAAAATATTCACAAAACTGGGTTGGCTTCTTCGAATAACCTTTGGCCAGAAATATTTTTTAGGTTAGGATGTGCCCAGAAATGTAGCGAAAAGCAGGTTGTTGTTTCTTTTTCTCTTAAGCTGCAATGGTTAGAACATGGACCCAAAATGTGGGTACACTTTCCTCTTCCATCTGGCGGTGCTCAGCACCTCTCCCACTACTGTGTCCACTGTTTTGGTTTGGTTTTTTTTTTTTTTTTGAGGTGGGGAAGCTGGTTAACAAATAAGTGTGGAAAAACAGGGACGTGAAGCAGCAAGGAGATTTTATTTTCTGTTGTGTTCCAGGGGATGCTAATTTTCTTCTTCTCAAATGAAGACTTTAAGACAAAGCATTTGCATGTGGTTTCCCATAGATTTTAAGTTATTCAAGTTTTTTCCCTCTGCAAACTATTTTTAGTTTAAAAGTGACTGTGTGCAAGAAGCTAATATGGACGGTAACCCTGTGATTTATGAGCAGGGACAGAGTAAGACGGGGTCCTTCCTGGATGGAAACACCCAGGGGAGGTACGTGTGTGCTCCACGTAGCTGCTATCATCTTGATGAACTCCTTCCTTAAGATCGCAGTTGCGAAGCCTGAATGCCACCTCACCAACCTGTGCAGCACCAGGAGCCTGACGCTGTTCCTGATGAGCCCCGCAGAGCACTAGCTGCTGCCAGGAGAGGAGAGTGTAAGGAGACAGAGCGGCAAACAGCAGCTGGGTAGCTGTGGGCAGAGCGGGCACAGGGACATACCAGCACTCAGCAACTTGCCAGCAGCTGAAATTGTTACTTAGGTCTCGGCTCAAACAGATCTTTGGTTTTCCAGCTTTCCAGAGGACGGCACTGCCGCAGCATTACCAACACTGCTGCCTGAGTAGGGAACTGGAGGGCCGGCGAGCACGGGCAGCGTTCCCTGCAGCGCTCGGTGTTTGAGCAGTTCTGCTCCTCTTACCTTCACTGAGAGATCTCTCCTTAGTTTCCATGGAAGTAGGTTCATGCCAAGAAACACGAAGGCAAGGCAACGGGACCGGCTGTTAAACCAGCCCTTTTCTCCTCCTCTTTTGTTGCCCAAAGGATGGTCTACCTCAGTTGCCTCTGAGGCTACCTCGTGAAAACTCTTACCTGGTAGAAAAGACTGGAAAGCTGTAATGGTAGAGCAGAGACAGGAGCTTGCAGACCCTTTTGAGGCTTGTAGCGTTCCCGGATGGAGAGCGTAAGGAGGTAGCTGGAGATGCCAGGGGGAGGGGTCACAATGGGTGCTTTAGAAACCTGGGGGAGATTAAAAGATGGCTCATGTGGCTTGAGGGGACGAAAGCAATGGAGCAAGGAATTGGTTTGGCTGAAATCACACGGGCGAGGTAAATGGATGAATAAATACAGGAAAACCTGTAACCAGGGGTCTGGAATCACTTGTGTGTTTTTCCCTTCAGAGGGGATTTTGAATACGCAGGAACAGACCGAGGTGATATTGCTTAGTATATAATAGAAAACCCTGCTTCAAGAAATCTGATACTGCATTAAAAGACTTTCATTTGGTACAGAAGAGTGAAGAATTTCAAAAAAAGGAGTTCTTCTGGATTTGGCTTTGAGTATTGGTGAAGATATAAAAACATGCTCTTAAATACACTGTAGAGTTGATCAACGTCCAAATTCTGCCTGTTATTAGGGCCACACCTAAAGGGGCNGTACGGAAGAGTGAAGAATTTCAAAAAAAGGAGTTCTTCTGGATTTGGCTTTGAGTATTGGTGAAGATATAAAAACATGCTCTTAAATACACTGTAGAGTTGATCAACGTCCAAATTCTGCCTGTTATTAGGGCCACACCTAAAGGGGCTTCTGACTTGTCATCCATGGCAATTTTATGCAGTTTGCCACCATGGGCAGTGCAGTGTCAGACAGTTTTGCCTGGGCACGTCTGGCAGGTATTTCTGTGTGACCTCTCTTGCAAAAATCTGCTGTGCCACTTCCCTCCTTACCATGTCAATTATACACACACAGAAAGGGTGAAAATTAGAAGGAAGTAAAAGCAATTCGTTCATGGACTCTTAATGCACAGCTCAGGTGATGCAGCCTTTCTTACGTGCTCTGGCACAGGGAAAAACTGTACCCATGTACGTTTAAAAGTCAGATTTTTGAATTGGAGGATTGGGAAGAAAAACATGGGGCCCACCTGATTATTTTGTTCCTTACTTCCTCCTCAACGTATGCATTTTGGAAAAAATGTATTCGTAATCCTTGGTGGTCCTTGCTGATTCCTGTTGGTAAAGAACTGTAAACAGTCTCCCCAGCTGCAAAAGCAAACTGTATAAATTGCTGCAGTTGACACCACCATAACTGACTCTATAGCTCATATAATATTTATGGAAACACCTTTTTTCCTAAGTTCTTGGACAGCAATCTTACTTATAAGTAACTCATAGGTATCTGTGTATAATTAATGTGAAACTGATGTAGAAGAACTCGGTCACATCCATGATCTAGTCAGTATTTGAAGCATTCTCTTATTCATTTTTCTGCTTCTGACTGTACAGTCACTCTTTTCCCCCCTATAGTCACCTCCTATTTTGTTTCTAGCTGGATGTAGCAGTTCATGGTCTGTCGATCTGGGAGGAATTTTTAATACAAACAGGTGACTTGACAGTTGTATTTAAGTCTTAACAACAGAACAAAACACCATCAGTGAGTCAAGGTTTGCCTTCTCTTCTTTTTTACAGCGCACAAGCAGCTTTGGAAGCTTTGACCGTTTCAGGCATCACTCAATATCAAAGACACATGATTCAGCTGAGGTCTGTATAACACAGAGTTTTACGTCCTTCAGTTGACTGAACTTTGCTTGTGTACCTGGATCTGTCTGGGTGATTGAGCCCTTGCCAAAATGAACAAGAGAATCACACCTAAACTTTGGTACTTTAATGGGAAGATTAGAAACAATTTTTCAAAAAGACAAAAGTGCATGTCAGGTTGGTGCATGCCCAAAGTAACCTGCATGTGTATGCAACTCACAGATGTGTCATTTTTATTTTCAAGAATCCGCATAAATCCCCTCAATTCCCATTTGGATTAGGGACAATAAACAATGGGAAAGAACACTTTCTAGCATAAAGTATGTTTTCTTTATGTCATTCACACATACAGCAGCGTGCTGCAAATCTGTTTAGGTACACGATTCCCCAGGAAAATTGCTATGACTGGCTTTTGTCATCCTAACTGCATTGGTGTCCTTAATATTTTTCTGTAACTCCTATTCCACTACACTGAATTTCATTTTCATGGTGAGCTTTTGCTTACTTTCTTATTTCAAATCAGATCTCTGAGTTGGAGACTATAAGTGACATTGGAGATGCAGTACAAAGTAAAGCAGCACATAATGGAGGAAGTTTGGGTAAGAAGATGAGAGCCATTTCCCTTACCATGAAGAAAAAGATGAGTAAAAAGTACATCAAGGCACTCTCTGAGGAGATGGTAAATGCAGCTTAAGAATCTTGGCTTTGATTATAATACACGTGAAGTAAAAATGTTATGTGCGTTTTTCCAATTTGTGTTTCAGTTGTCATCAGTCATGACAATCAGTAAAAACATGGTAATGCATGCTGAATTAAAACAGCCTTTAGTATGTACCCTTTCTTTTATATACATGTTAGTGTACACACATGCACATATACAATTAAAGCATCACACAGCAAGGGCCCAAGATAGACATCGGAGTTTTACATCATTGACCTTTGCTTTGTCATCATGGGGCATTTGTAGAAGCATCACAAAAATGTCTCCTGATGTGGACGCAAGGGAGTATCGGATGAACCCCATCAGCGGTCTGATACTCAAGCAATTAGAAGAATTTATCTTTCAATACAAGACTGATTTCCAAAGTCTATTTTGTAGAGGTCAGCCAGCATCCTAGAGCATGACAAGTCATACGCCTTATCTGCTTTTATGTTATCTAATCTTAGTGAAGCTATCTTTATTAAACATAAAAAACATATAATGTTTCACACACTGCAAACCCTGTTTTCTTAATATGTTGTGTCAGTGAGCTCCAAATTTTAAAAAACATGAGGAAAAAGAACTTGTCATACTTAATAATCCTAAAAAATCTAGGTAGTCTGCATCCTCTCTCTCTCGCGTGTGTCAATATCAAGTAGGGAAAATAAACAAGAAACTTCACAAGCAGAAAATAGTGTTTCACAGGATAGCTTCAGACAGTTTTTTGAGGTCAAAGGATTCCAATTTCATTAGTTTAGCTTGCATTTTTTGCTAAAATTCAAGGTTGAAATCCATGATTTTTATATTATAAGAAAGAAAAATCACAATTTCAACATTTACCTTCTACACATTTACAGCAACGATTCACATGACAGAATTTCAATAAATTATCTGGTTGGACACACATGTAGCATAATCTTCATTCCTGCAGGAGATGATGACAATCAATACCGTCCCACTGATTAATCGATGGGCTATACTGCTGACTGGTGTAACAAGCACTGTCCTTGCTGAAAACCAATAGTCTTTCATTTCAAAGCTATGCCTTATACATACCTGCATGGGTCTCTACTTCACATATGCACTGTTATCTTTGCATGACTTCATCAGCCAACTGATGAATAATTAATATTTTCCCAAATAGAAGTAACGCCCTAAGTGCTGCAGGATTTTTCATTTGCATCAGAGTATCATGCACATTGACAACATGATGAAATCTGCTGAAGAAATTCCCTCCTTTGAAAGCTCACCATTATTTCGTTTAGTTGTTACATCGTCCTTAACTTACCTGTGATGGAAATACGGATCTTGTTTTGAAAAGGTTGTGATTCCTGAGATGTGATTTAATGTTATAAACTCAAGGGCTCAGTTTCATACACTATTAGATTTTGTGAGAGAAACATGCATCTGTTAATTCTGAAACGCACTGGATTTTGAGGCCAACGTGTAGGTTGGGCAATGTGGTGAGCATGGTGCCAGAACACAGAGATGCTGTACGTGAGCACAAGCTGTCTCCAGAATGCCCTGGCTTGGGTGCCAGCCTGCTGCCAAGCGCCTATGATTTTCAGAAGTTCAGCGCAAAACACAGCTGTGTCAGCTAGCACTTCACCACGTGCTTTCAGAATCAAACTTTGTATTTCCTCCTCTGAGACAGTCAGAAAAAACACCTTATAGGGCTACCTGTGGATTTCCCGTCACAAGCCTTTGTCGCTGCTGTGGTGTATTGCAGTCTTCTGAGATGGAGAATCAGTTTAGCTGCTTGAGCGGGAGTGGAATGAAGTGAGTGGGGCAGAGAGGAGACAGTGGATTTCTCTAAGATCGGGGGTGGTGCTGGGCATCTTTAGTACCAGGCATCAACTTCTGAAAATGCTTTCTCTCATAGAGTGGTTCTTCATAAAGTGTAATGATGAGTTAATCTCCAATGATGATTTGAAAGAAAAAAACAAATGCTTGTCTTTGTGTTAAAGAGCGAAGAAGGAAAAGATGATGGTGATCCTGGTGGTGGAATACACACTGAGAAGGTCTCTCTAAAAGCCAGTGACTCTATGGAAAGTCTCTATAGTCTGAACAGTGGCCAGAGCTCATCTAGTAAGTAGAAGATATCCATACTTCTTATTCAGTCACTCGATCAATATTGTTATTGTTTAAGTCTGAGATATCAGAGCTGGTGATCAAAAAAGTGATAGTAGAGAGCTCTTCAGTCTGGAAGACCAAACTGGAATTTGATTAAATGGGAGGCAGCTAGGGTAGACATACCTCTCTCCTGAAAAAGCTGAGTGTTTTTAAGAATGGAAATAGCAACTGAAGTAAAAAAATAACACAGATTATAGGGGATGTTGCTGGCATATATATATGCCATAAATATTTTTGGGAGTTATCACTGCTATGGTGCTGGCACCCACAGAGCTGCAGTCACCGTGTGCCACCACACAAGCATCCTCTCTGGGGGTAGTGGCTGTGAGTTCAACTTTCGCCCTGCATATGTGGGGCAGGCAAAGTGAGAAAGTTTCTCTGAGATCATGGGTGGTGGGGACCTGACCTGGAAGCTTCAGGTCATGATGCAGAGAGATCACAGAATCATAGAATCATAGAATCATAGAATGGTAGGGGTTGGAAGGGACCTCTAGAGATCATCTAGTCCAACCCCCCTGCTAAAGCAGGTTAGCCTAGAGCAGGTTGCACAGGAATGCATCCAGGCGGGTTTTGAATATCTCCAGAGAAGGAGACTCCACAACCTCTCTGGGCAGCCTGTTCCAG
>VZSC01010586.1:43237-121902 GCA_013398225.1 Steatornis caripensis
CCCCATCCTCTTGACATCCACCCTTTAGATATTTGTGAGCATTGATCAGATCTCCTCTCAGCCTTCTCTTTTCCAGGCTGAACAGACCCAGCTCTCTCAGCCTTTCCTCATATGAGAGATGCTCCACTCCCCTAATCAACTTCTTGGCTCTCCGCTGGACTCTCTCCTGTCTCTCTTGAACTGGGGAGCCCAGAACTGGACACAGATACAGTGTGCTTCTCCGCAAATCCACTGAAAACCATCCCCCAACAGAACAGTCACAGTCGGAGGGCAGATGAATGTCTCATGAGAAGTGGAGTTTGCCTCCATCTCTCTATCCATTGCTCTGCTGTGGACATTTGCTGGGCTGCAGGCCACAGCTGTCCATGACGACATTGCCGTGCCATCACTGCAGGCACCACGTGAGCCCTAAGTGGGGACTCGAGCTGCAGTCTAGACCATTTGCACTTAGTAGTTAATCTGGCCCTGAGACGGAGCTGTGCACTTAAGCAATCACCTCAAACAAAACCATTTTTATGATCATTTTCTATGATGTGATTTGTGAAAATTGTATATGGGAGTTTACTTCCAACACACTGCTGCTCTTATCTAAAAACATATTTGGATGGGATATTGCAGAGCTTGCTCAAATTTGCTTGAATTACTCTGCTGATATTTTATTGCTCAACTTGGATAAAATGACAGGCAGAAATGTTGATAAGATTAAAATTTCCCTCTGCAATGCAGGTTCCTTTGATGTTTCAGCTAGCTCTGTAATGAAATAAAATAACTTCTACAGTACTTGTTTTCATTTCTCTGAATAAACAGGAGAAGTTCAGCAGAATTAATTCCCTAAATTGCACTTTTACAGTACATTTTATTAATCTGCAGAGGTAATATTTCAAAAAGTCTGTAAGTAAAATGTGTAGTCTATTAGTATCGTCACCAGAAAAAGATTATTGTAGAGAAGATATTAATGAAAGATCTCCTACCTATTTTCTTCGTTATCTTGTAGTATGCTTTTTATTTAATGTATTTTTCCTGAAAGGTGTCAAAACCACACAGAGTACCCTCTTTCTCTAATTCTGTGGTTTTGAGCACTTTCCTCTCGACTACTGTGCAGAATTGTGTGTCTGGGCATTTGGTGCAGGAGATCTCTAAACCTGACTCTCTTTAAGGTGGGGTGACTAGCTGCTCAGATGGAATGAGCAACAGGGACAGCCTCCGGTTTGATGACGAAGTCCCTTACAGTGGGCCCTTCTGCGGTCGAGCCAAAGTTCACACTGACTTCACACCAAGTCCTTATGACACCGACTCTCTGAAAATCAAGGTAAGATTACCAGTATTTCTTCCTTTCTAGTAAGAATGCCAGGGGGGGCATTTCTTACACGTGAAGAATAAGTTTACTATTGCATTTTGAACTGTTACGCACGTGTAACACTCTAAAAGCAAGACTAATCTGGTTTTGCAATGCTTCCACAAGGACTTTGTTCAGAAAAATCTGCAAGGCCAAGTGCTGCTAAAGGCTTTTTAAGGCATAGATTCCAGGTAGGTACCACACTGTGGTATCTACCCGGGTACCACAGCTTTCCTCAGAGTAAAATACACGTTGCTTCCCACTTACTAGGTCTGGAGTAAGAAAAACTTGAGTCTTACGGGATGCGAAGTTGCCTTCCCAGCTTTTTCAGTCACAACTAGTATATGCCAAAAGCTCAGTGGCACCCGTTATCTTTAATGAAAAAAGTTTGCCTTTCCATTGAGCTTTTCTTTAAGCATACCTTTGAACTATGAATTTTCTCTTGCCGTGACAACATGGCACGGGTGTCCAGGCTACACAAGTGTGAAAAAGGAGCTCCAGACATGGGCCCAGGTAAACATTACTGGAAAAGCTCAGTCCCTTCCTTCTCCTTCCATGCACAGATACATTCAGTATCATCATCCTTCAGACTACTCATGTCTGTAATCTGGACTTCTTTCTTTTCCCTCTTTGTAAACACCTTCATACCCAGATTATATTCCCACTTCAGCGTCTTTTCTTCTTCTTCACAGCCTCTTCTTTTGTCAAAATCCTCATCTGTATGTCACTGCAGTCTCCCTCTCCTCCTCTCTGGCCTACATTAGAGCCATTGCTCTGCCTGTACTTGAAGTCTTCACCACCTGCCCTCCACTTCCACCCACACCCAGGGCATTCCTTTCAAAACAGTTTAATTGGTCACCAAACAGCAAATGTCTGCTGGCTCACATAGGTTCCTTTTTAAGTCACTGGGGTGGTGTATTTTAGAACTATAAACCAATACTTATGGTTGAAATCCCCTAAATTTATCTCACAAAACTTCAGTACCCTGAATCTGAATTCAAAGTGCGCCTGCAGTTTGGCTTAGAGCCGCTGCCTAATCCTGATCTGCATGCGTGTCAGAAGTTCCTGAGCCTCCATGAGTGTGTGGAATAATATATGTACTTACAGAGCTTTAAACAAGTGTTTGTGCAGTTTCCATTTCAAAGATGCTTATAGCTCTGAGCTCCATATTCTAACAAAACCAGGTCACTGCAACACAATCACTTTCATACTTGGGTTTGTAACAAAACCGGGGTGACCACTTTACTTGCAGCTTCTTGACTAGACCAGAAAAGATTTGAAAGTCTTGGAGTTGTTAACAGATATTTTAACAAACCGAGTTTGATTTTAAACTTTGTAACAGAATGCCAAATGAAGTACGTATGTGGGGATTTGTGGGATAATTCTTTAAAAACTTTCAACATTTTCGTAAGTTCTGTGGCATCTGCCCAGAAGAGAGGACTCAATTCTGAGGTCATAGGAGCAAGTTGCATAGGGGTTATGACTTACAAGGGAGCCTTTTTACTACAAGAATTACTCAGAGTGACCGTTTTGCTGAGCTGAGACCTTGGTTCCCACAGCTTGGCTGTGAACACCTTTACCAAAAAGCCCTCTTGAAGTAGCTGTGTTGTCACTCTTTTTCGCACTCACCTTTGTGAGTGAATGCGCAAGTGTGGAGAGCTGAAGCCTTTAGATCTATCTGCTAAGGTGCCTTCCACTATTTTCTCAGTCAATTGTGTTAATAATAGCGGGACAATTTGTCAGTCCTTTGGGAAGGACAGACAGGAAGATTTTAAGGGAGTTAAATGTTCTTTATTGCCTTTGAGAAACGTAGCCAGTGTTTTTTACTGTAAAATGGGTAAAAGTCCACCTTGCACATAGATCATTATCAGTTTTTGAAGACCTTTGAGATGCTGGATAGCAAGATTATTGTGTAAATGGTTTGGCACGTACTTGGAAAATAACCTCGCAGTGTTCCCATGTTTTTTGACAAAGCTGTGTCCACTATCCATGGTAAAAGTTGATTGCTGATGCAACCCTATCCCTTTTCAGGGACCAAGGGGAGCGCAAAAATGGTGAGAGGGGCTGCTTATGCTCACCTCTCCTTTGCAAATGTTTGGAGATAAGGACTAACTCAATTTTCTGTAATTATTTTCCTGGGATTTTATAAAAGCGAAGGAGCTAAATCTAGGTAATTTTAAAAAGTTACTTCACACTGACTAGTTAAGATTCTGTGCTATCTGTGCTGGTTTTGGTCCGTAGAGGAAAAGCTACCTATAACAAACCAGATGTGTAAGCAGTGGTGTGCTTTTTTTTGTTGTTCTAGAAAGGAGACATTATAGATATCATCTGTAAAACCCCCATGGGCATATGGACAGGCATGCTGAACAACAGAGTAGGAAACTTCAAGTTCATTTACGTGGATATTATCTCGGAAGAGGAAACTGCACCAAGAAAGATAAAGCTGCACAGAGGAAGCAAAAGGATCAAGCCTAAAACATTGCAAGAGCTCCTGGATTGTGTCCACATGCAGGTCAGCCAACACGTTTCCCAGCTATACTTGAAACATTTCATTTCTCTGCGCTCGGGTTTGGATCCCATTTACAGGCAGAAGTAGAAAGGCAGGTTTCAGCAGTTTTGGTGTCAAAAGCAAAGCAAAGCAGTTTCATGTCTGTCTTTTATCTGATGTGATTGGCTGATAGAACTGCATTTTACCACATCATTTGGTTAGGCTAAGAGGCTCCACGCAAAGAGGCACTGTGGTGACTTGTCAAGTCACCGTAACCTGACTGCAATTGTGTGCCTAAGCATAGGAGGTGTGTGACTGTGGACACCTCAGGGACAAGACTGCAGTCTGACTCTAGTGCCAACGTTTAGAATTTGGGTTTCTAATTTCTCATGATCTTTAGGGAGCAATAGTCTTTTTGCACTATGCTTATGTTGCGCCTCTCTCCCTCTCTGCAACCCTAGATCTCAACAGAGTGTCGAAGCATAATTAGGTCATGATTTACAGGTAACATTTTTAATAATGGTTATTGCTTTGGTGCTGATGCAAACACTTTTTTGCCCGGAGTATGTGCAGAGTTTCATACTCTGTCCACGAACAACTCAAGGTGGACCATGTGTGACACAGCGCGGCTGGGGTCTCCCTCAGCTTCTCACCCTCGCTTACATCAAAGGGCTCCTTCTGTGCGAAGGCAGAGCACACCCTAACTCATGGGATGACCCACAGAAGTCCAGATGCTTGGCAGACTAAATTATTTCTGGCAGAGCTCTGTCCTGGTCCAATTTGCTGCCAGACTCTGTTAGACAGCTCAGGCAGAGATGCTGGGATGGCCAGGAGCACCCTCAGGCATCTCTGCCTCTGTCATCTCTTGCTCTCCGGCCCTGGTTTTATGTCAAAGGCAGGTCAATCAGACTGGAGAATGAAGCCCATTTCAACATGAGAAATAACTAAAAGAGAAATTGTGCCTATTCCTCTACTAAACATAGTGCTTATTTACATGAGAGGATTTGCTTGTTTCTTTTTGTAGGAATATGCCTCAACCCTCCTGCTAAACGGCTACGAAACTCTAGAGGACCTAAAGGATCTACATGAGAACCACTTGGTTGAATTAAATATTTCAAACCCAGAAGACCGGGCAAGATTGTTATCAGCAATTGAAAATCTACAGGACTATGACAGTAAGTGTTTAAACTTTGTTAAGGCTAATGTGCAAGTTTTAACTGAAAAACACATTTAAAGAAATAGTGATTCTCACACTGATCCGTTAAATGATTTTTCTTTTAAATAGGAAACATGGAGTCAGATGGTTTTCTTATTTGTTCAGATAGCAAACCATCCATCAATTCTAGAGATGTATATGATTACTATACTAGTAACACATGAATTATTTTAAATTTCTTATTTATAGGTCCTACACTAGAGATTGGTAGCAACTATTGCTTAAGAACAACCCCATTTATGGTTGGGGACCCAACCCCCAGGGAGGTTAAGTGGCTTCCTAAAAGTCATCAGGTCTGTGCAAGAGCAGAAAGTAAAACCTCTCAGACTCTGTGCTAGTATCTTAACCAAAACAGAGCTTATTTCAAATAGTAAAGAATTTTCTTTAAATTTTTTTAAACAACATTCTGAACAAGAATACAGTTTTTCCATTTTACTCCCTTCATTCCACACTCAAATCCTTATCCAAAACAGTTTCTTTTGTAGGAAGATTATGTAAAAAGAATAAATATATACTAATAGCTGGTTTGCATTATTTTCTCAAAATGAATCTGACTCAAGTTTCTGGTGAGCTTCCGAAAGCTGATCATACGGGGGGGAGGGGGGTGTGTATGTATGTGTACTGATCACCATTATGTTTTCTTCACTTGTTCCTTTCACTGGGAGTGGAAAAGCTAGGACATTGGACAGAAAATACTGTTCTCATGATATTTTAATGATATCTCCAGCTCGACTTCTAATTTAAATAATTTATGCCAAATTCCTAGAAACTACAGGTAAGCAGCTACTTAATTAGACACTCAGCCAAAACAGGAGATGTTTTCCCCTTCATTAATATTCGTGCATACTCACCCCTATGCTGAGCAGTCATTTCATCAAATGTGCACTCACATTTAAGAAGCATCTGAAAGAAAGAAAAGGAGACCTGGAAAAGCAGTGTCTTTCCAGGATATTTTAGTATCAGTTTTTGTCAGGTGTTCACTTCCTCAGTGGGCAGGTAGCTTTCCAATTCTCACTCCAGCACACATACATATGTATGCACGTACCTGCACGCACATATATACCCTATGTGCTTCAGTACATAAACATCTCTGGGCTTCTAAGCATGTCTTTGGCTACCTAATCCATTCAGCTTTCCCTGCAGATGTTCTCTACTCTCCCTCTTCACGTCTTTGCTGACCTTGATTTTACTGTACGCTTGGGGTTTTTTGGGACTCCATTTGTACGTGCAGTTTTTTCCTGTTCTTAGTTAGCTTCCAGGGAAAGGTAAGGTTAGAGCAAACACGTTGGAGAGGCATTAAAAGGGTTTTCTTTGCCCATCAGGTTCAGTAGTTCTTTCTGGTCTATAGCTTTGTGAGATGAGAGGCTAGAAAAGGACTCTTGAAGGACCGTCTTATGTAGAAGAAGTGATCGAAGGAGTGAATCCAGAGAAAAAAGGGTTACATTTTCCAAGAATGGCATTGCAGGGATCTAGTTGGAAATAATATGAAAATATGTTCGTTTCCGTAGTTTGTGCTTAAACTGAGTATGCATATACTTCTTGGTAACTTGCCTTGCTGCATTTTTTCTACCTTTTATTGTGTATGTTTTTCTGTATCAACATTTATCACAAAAACAAATTAATGAAAAACGCTAGATTGTAATTTTGCAGTTTTGCATCAGTGTGAAAAAAAGCCCCAAAACATAATGGTTTTTAACAGAACATGCGAGTGTCAAACTATTCTGGAGTAGTGAGGATGTGGTTTACTATTTATATTTCTTGCGTAACAAAAAGCATAGCAAGCAGCCTTAGACATCTAACCTTTTTAGAAGATGACACCAAGTTTTTCTGAAGGTGTCTTGACACTTAATATTCTACATACACCTGTGCAAGGACCAAACGCAACAAGGTCCTTACATGCCTCATACACTGAAAATTAAGAAATTTAACTTTACTATCCAAACAGGCTTCTTCCTAATTAGCAGCATGGGATTAAGTCAATTCTCCAGGCAAAACAGTGTCCTTGATGTTATCTGTATAGTAGTCTAATAGTTTAAATTCTTGTAATGGTTCTGGAAATAATAACATTAAATCTTATAAAGTGGCCCATGCTTAAAAATCAATGATGACACCGTAGTCTTAGATCAAGAGATGAAATGAATATTTGCTTCACATCCACTTTAGATAGGTATAGCCAATCTTTCTAGTATTCAAATTCAATAAAATAGTATTCCCAGAATTTATGAATACTCACAGGGACAAGAACCAAGACATCTTTATATACCATGCCAGCTATAAGCTTTCACTTAAGTCTAGTTGAGTTTCATAAGACTCATGTATATTTTAAGGTAAGCCACGCATAAATACTTGCCTGGATTTGGATACTGTCTTGAATCAGGACTGAGTCAAATCATTGCCTTGTCTTGTTGGCACAGGTTCATAGCATTCATCACGTGACTGGTAGGGACAGAACAAAATTTAACAACCTGCTCTAAAAAGGAAGATAATAAAGACTAAAATTGATAGAAGCTGTTTGTTAAGTCATTATAATGAAAGACGGGGAGTCAAGATGATCTTGGGGATAAGCTCAGCATGAGCCTGACTCCATTCGAACCATTTGACCTCTTTGTCCTTCTGTCAATCCGATTGGAAAGCTGGGTTGAAAGAGCTGGGTGCTGCTGTGGAAGTGAATTCTGCATCTGAACTGAAATTTCCTAGGTCAATATTTTTTTTCCTAAATGGGCATGACTCAGTCCAGCATAAACGATTTTTTAATTAAAATTGATTTTCTGCATTGCTTAGAAGTGAGCAGCATAATTACCCACAGCTACAAGGGAATCTGTTTACTGGCTAAGAGTATTCTAGGTATAAGTTCAGCACTTTTCCAGGTAAAAGTTTACTCTTTTTATAAGCTTTGTGAAAAAATATACTAAGGCTATAGACCGTATTTACTGTCCTAAGCCCATCTTTCTCACAGAGTTTGGAAGACGTCCATGCCTTTGCATTACATTCGTGCTTCCATGAAGCACGTGTTTGATTAATGGATGGAGTCTCAGGTATGGTCCAGAGTTGAAATGCGAGGGTTTCTGAGTGTGACTGTGACTCTGCTATTATTCAGAACAGCCAAGCATGCTGGAACATAGCCTAATTTTACTAGATTGTACTATAAATGTAGTAAAACAATATTTAATATTTCTTTAATATGATATCCGATATTGTGAAATGTCCAGATGTTTTTACAGGGCTTTTAATTTTTTTTTCTTTCCTTGGCTTTTTCTCGACATTTATCATGATTTCTTCATGCTGCATATTTATGACTATATAATTCATGTTGCAGAATAAGAAGTTATTGAGTTTTCTAATCAAAGACCTGCAGCAACAGTTTCTACATTATATGCTTCTTATAGTCATCCAAAATTCAGGATTTCTGGCAGTGAGAATTTTTTCATCTTACATTTGATTTAGACATGAATGAGTTTGAAAGGAAAAACTTTACCCATCTTATACCAGGAATTAAAAAACAAGTTTTATTTAGCAAACTCTACCACATAAGTGTTTTTTAAGCAGATTTTGCTTCCTGGTACTACACTAGCATCTTTCTACCTTTCCTAGGAGTTCAGGCCCAAATTCACCATCTTCAAGTACTTTACATAGTAAGCGTATCCTAGAACTGCAAGGTCCTGTAAGCTCCTCATGACCTTCCTCCCTTCCCAGATCTCTTTCTGGATTTTCTATAAGTTGATCAGACCTATATATTTGGGACAAAATGATTGGTTTCCATCAATTCATGACTGAGGAGGAAAAAAGAGCTCCTTTTCATAAAGTATTCCTTAATAGCTTTCCATTCTTCTCCCAGATGGCTTCTAGACAGGAGATGGATGTCTGTGCTTTTGTAGGATGCTATTTTTATAGTGAAGCAGTTGCTGGATGGTTAATGAGTAAAATAAAAGTACTGAATAAAGTAAAAGAAGTCTGGAACTTTTTTTCTTGACTGCTTCCCAGGACACATGTTTTTATGTGCATAAAATAGCCTTGATTCTCATCTCACTTAGATGATATAAGTCAACAGGTTCATTCCTGAAGTCCAGTGAGTTACATTAGTCTGAACCTATTCTGATTTAAAGAAGAATTAGACTTTATTGTATATGTGCATACAGTTCACTTTATAGGAAAAAAAAGGCGCATATGTGCAATTTGGGCAGTAGTATTTTATGCTTATCTCTCAAATCCACTTCCTTAGGTTACTTTTCATATGTAAGTAAGTGCCAGATCATACTCTAAATCCCACTGCCAGTACCAGATAAGGTTTGTTCCTTATTTATTGTACTTGGACAGCAAGATAGTAGATAGCTGAGGACATGACTTTCAGTTTTCAATTGCATTCCTTACATGAGGACCTAGCATTAAGAGTACCATTTCAGACTGGGCAGTCTCTTTGAGTACATGGGATTACACAATATCATGTCAAGGTCAAACACCACTCAAAGACAATCTCTCCTTCTGTACTGTGGTACAACTCATTGAACTGGACATAATATTTCCAGATTTCCCAAGGAAGCTCATCCGTGCATGAATATAGTATTTTTCACCTTTTTTCAGGCACATCTCTTTGCTGCCAGATTTTAGAGAAAAAAAGAAGCTTCTCATTTCCATTTTCACCATAGACTCTCCTCTCACATCTGTTCAGTATCCCTCCCAGAAAAGCGGTGCCACTGATGTTAGTGAGTGCAATTTTTCAAGTTGCATGCCTGTAAATATCCAAAAAAGGTTTACCCCTCTGAGTCCCCAAAGTACTGCATGTGTGTACAGAACTACTTCAGGTTTCTCTGCTTCTTTTTCAAGACGTATCACCATTTACTGCTTCAAAATGATCCTTTCTGAGTTTGATGCTTTGTGAGTTTTCATTTCATTTTAACACTTAGGAGGTCTAACCAGTACACGTGCCACAAGTTGATACATGGCCTTCATATGTACCTAGGATGTGTAACATCAGCCTTGAGGCCACAATTTGCTCTATTTAGTTATGGTATGGTGCTGCTCAGCATGTCACTGCTGCATCTTCCAGGAAGATGCACAAGTGACTCAGCCTAAAGCATCACGCTCCTAGCCCTGCTCTCCTTCTGGGCAAAATTCATGGGGGCAAACTCTCAGAGGGCACATTCATGAAGTATGGCTTGCTGCTGAATGACCTTCTTTTTTTCCAAGACAAAATCCAAGCCTCCTGCCACTCATCTGGTTTAAACTGACAATAACTGCACAGGAGTCAGTGTGACCTCTGTACATTCTTGAGCTGAATTGCCTTAAACCTAAGCTTAAAGAAGTGCTTTACTAATCAGGACCTTAAACCCATTAAAAAAGGGAAAAAACGTGGCGAAGGAAAAAAGAGATCTGTCCCTGCGTGTGTCATGCACACCTACGCCATTGAGTAACAAATATTGATTTCAAAAATTTAAACAGCAAGGAAGACAAGTACGCATCACACATCTACCACCAGGGCTAAAGACCTCACACTTTCTTCAGAAGTCTGAATATAATCTTGCCGTCTAAAGTAGTATTAGAATATATGTGTCAAAATGATGCATATCTTGGACTCTTCTGGCTATATCATAGACAGCAGTGACTGAAAGCTATTTATCTTACATGAAACTGCTTTACTGTAGAAAAATTATAGGACTTCCATTTGTTGATAAGATAGTTATTTCTGATGATTCTGCAACATCTAACGGCAGTTTAATTTTACCAATTCCTGTTTCCTGTGCAGTGTATCTTTCTTTTGATGTCTGAAAGATTAAGACAGCAAACTTACCTTTACTAATGTGGGACTTGAACATGTGCATGTTAGAGGATGGAATTAGTAGAACCGAATGTAAAAGCCAAAAGCTAAAAAAAAACAAGACAGAAAAAAAAAGCGTGGTTTCTTTTCTCTCGAAGCAGCATCTAGAGTTGTATGCTACAGGTATTTATAATACTCAGTATCCTGTTCAAGTGGTTTAGTAGTTACTGCATAATATTTAAGGGTGCTTTAAAGAGAGGGGAAGAAAAAGCGCCAAAGTTTGGTTTCAGTCTTTTCTTCTTAAATACGGGGGAGGGTGTTCTTCGACTTTTTCTGCTCAGAATGAAAAATAGAAGATATAATATTTTTACTGTCTCAAACACCTGAACATTTTTGGTTTTCAGTTTTTTGTGTAAAAAAACTCTTCTAGTGTTACGACAAGAGACGGAAGTTTTACATTTCTGTGTGTTTTCTAAGTAGAAATTTCTTATTCTCCTAAGTAACTGACCTAAATTCAGATTTAAAAGAAACCTTAATTCTAGGCTTGTCTGTGTCTGTTTTCCTGAAACACATATGGGAAAGACATCACTACAAAATAATTTAGGATCTGTTTTGCACATAGCAACTACTCAGATGATTATCTCAACTAGTTACAGGGCACTAATACACTGACTAAAACTGCATTTTGTTTTTAATCTACTAGTTAGTTGGTTTTCTTTCCATTGTAAAACAAAGAAAGTGGATGGAGGTTCGTCTTTGACCTTGAAAATGTAAACAGGATTAACACTTTTTAGGTCACTGCTTGCCAGGGCAGCAGATGATGATAAAAGTCCCAGCAAGCAGCATTAGGCTGATGAGGGGATTACAGTGGAGGGCAGGGGAGCCCGGCCGCAGCAGCGCGGGAGCACTTTACCCAGCCACCGGCTGAGCTCTGTGCGTCCACAGCGACCAAAACCTGGGTCATCTTGGCACTGGTGGGATGGGTGGGAGGAGCTATTGACACAGTTTAGACACCGCTCTACTGGGGCATCTGCTGTTATTTGTGCTAAACTTCTTCAGTTGCTACTATTAGCAGTACTAATACCTTCACTGGTGTAATGCCTTTTGTAATTCCTTCCTGATTCAAATCAGAAATCAATTGGACCCTACGTGATCAAATATTTTCCCTGCAAAGAGAGATAACATTTGACATGACAAACTGTGTTCTGTAAAGCGAGGAGGAGATCAAACAGTAACAGATATCAATTAAATCTGCTGAAAGGTGCACTCTTTCACACAAGTGCAATTAACCATTAATTTATTTGGGAACAAAGTGGGACTTCTATTCCTTGGAACATATTTAAAGTAGTTTTATTTTTTTTAAATAAATCAGGTTATACCTATAACTTCAGGCTTAATGCAAAAATTACTAAATTGAGGCTTTGGATTCTTTCCTTCAAAAATCAGATTAGTTTATTAACTTAATTAGGCAATCAAAAGTTAGAAAACATTAAACAGAATTAATCGGTCCAAACAAATCTACAAGACTTCCATCAAGACATAAAAAAGTTTCTCAATACATCAAAATGCTTTATGAAATGAGTGCATTGAAGTCTCATGTAATCAAGAAAGGTATGGACCCTCCTGCTGTTTCATTTCAATATTTTCAGAGTGAAACATTTCAATTTTTTATTTCTAATTTATTCTTTGTTATATAATACAAGATTTAAAAAATGCCAAATTTAAAATCTTTCCCATCTTACCAAATCTTATAACTTCCAACAATTGAAAATTAATTTTCCTTGTAGAAGGAGAGCTAAACCAGGCTTTGATTGTGATGAAGGACAGAATCCTTCATGTATTAGGATTTCCTAATTCAAGTCTGCCTGGACTAGAATTGAGACACCTTAAATCTGAGTAAAGACTCGAAGCTAACTATTTAACCATGGAGAAACAAGTCAAGTGAAATAAGGGAACTTTCTTTGCAAAAGCAAAAAAGTACCATTTTGCTGAAGGCCTAATATCGGGAGTAAAACCATCTGTTTCCTGTGAGATTTGTTCCTTATACTTTGATTGGAAAGCAAGCCACGGTTTGAGGTAAAAATACCGTTACAGGAGGGCGATAAAACTGAAAAAAAAAAGTAAGAGAGGAAAAGATTTTATATTTTATAGCTTGTTTTCTCAAGAAATTTACTGCAAGCAAACATCAAGTATTGCACAGCCAGAAAACACAAACACAAAATTTAACCGTAAGATACATTAGATTCATGATATACAGGTATATCCTGTCTGCAAGGCACCAGCTTGTTGAGCTTTTTTTGAGATGGCTGCCGATACTCTCGCTGAGTTGCAGATTTTTGAGTTTGAACAGATTAGTCATACAGCAGCTAAGCAAGGACGAATTATTTGCAAGATAATTTGCTTCTACTTAAGTTTTGGAATGGTGTTCAAAAACCATATAACAGGAGTTAGGCATCTCAGCTTTCTCTGAGGCCTTTGTGTTTTGGAAAATAACCTTCTGGAAATCAAGCTAAGCTTAGGAAGTTTCCATCAGCCACCCACTCCTGTTGAAAAGTTCAGTGCATTAGAAAACCTGATTACCACACCTTCATGCTGAGAACTTCTGAAGGCCAGTGCATTATATCTCACTACACAGTGCACAGAGTAGAGAAAGTTGTGGGGTTTACATTCTAAAGACGTAACATCTACAATGCAACATGTTATAAACAAGGCACAGTAGGCTACATGATTAATTGCATGAGCAGGCTCTGGAATACACGAATGTGGGAGGGGAAAAGCTGCCATCTCTACTGTGGGCATGGTGACCACGCACGGTGACTGTTGCGCTTGTGGACGCCGAAAGGACTTCAGTCTAAAGGCTGAGGCCGAAGCCTCCAGCATTCACCTCTGAGCAACATACTGCAGGATCAAAGCCAACCTTAACATCAACTTAGATGATGTTATACTCATGTAATCGTATTTTCAGTTCTTTGATGCTGAGGTTTCTGTTTCTGATAGAAGATATTGATCTAGTCATGTGTATATTACCAGCTCTGTTTTCTACAGTTCTTCAAGATCAGTCATGTTGCTCTCTCAAACTCTTTCCCAGGATACTTATTTTGACCATTTTTTTCTTTCATTTTCTGTTCTTTCTAGTTGAACAACAGCAGAAACGTGAGGGTAGTCAGGAGATGCGGAGCTTAAGCCCTCACCACGGCTTTGACAAATCACAGTTAAATGACTGCCCAAGAGATTCTGGCTGCTACATCTCATCAGAAAATTCAGATAATGGTAAAGAAGAAGCAGACACAGAAACTCTGTCTGACATGGTGCAGTCAGTAACAATCACTGAGTCAAACTGATTCAGTCCAGCTGTTTTTCTGCAGATTTTCAGAAAAGACAATCGGTTTTGCCAGTATGACGGCACAGAAGAAGAACACGAAATATTCTCAACACCGAAAATCTACTCCTGTCTGATGTATGAAGTTCTAGACTGTTTAATACGTGGACACTTGACAGCTAAATGTTAGTTGATAATGAGTATGTATGTCATGCTTTTCTTTTCAATGAATCCACAGACATTTCACTGAAAAAGTTTATACATATGTATTTATAAATATTTGTAAATGCATTTTCTATTATAGTAGAGAATTGTTTTAGGTAGTAGTAAATAATCTGGACACATTCATTTCTGGAACTGTCCAGATTGTAAATATTGTACATATTTATTTTAAAAAGATACGTATTGATTACACTGTCTCTATTTTAAGGTATGGTTTAGTGATATTTGTACAGAACGTATTTTCACTGATATATCATTGTAACAAAAAGGTGGATACATTCACATCCTACTTTGTAAAGTACCAAGCTAATTCTCATTAATATGAAAGCTGTTTCATACGATTCTTCTCCAAAATGGGGTCTAAAGGAGACTATCATCTCCCACACTTTATCCTGGAGGTATGAAAGAACCGTAGTATGAATCCGAATCAAGCTCTCTGCGGTCATTAACTTTTAGAGAACACAGACACCTGAACGGCCAATGCACTGGCAATTTCTTCATTGTTACTTACACACCCGTTCTCATTCTTCTCAAGCATTATACAGAGAATGCAAGCTTGGAGAAAAAAAAAAAACAGTATCAATGCTATGTTTTTACTACCATTTTTTGTGAAGCTCTTGCCTTTTGTACGTGGTGTGATGTTTGTTAATAGAGTACTTCTTTGTATACAAAACTCAGAAGCTAATATGGTTATTGTGCACTATTGTCTTTTGTATGAGATTTTATTGTAATTTCCCAGTGTGTTTTGCACTGGAACACATATTTTAACTGCCTGTCTTCTTTTAGAGTACTTCCTTTGATAATAAAGAGAATCATGTGTTTGAGCCCTTTAAAAATTACTTGATTTTTAATGTGGTCATTACATTTCAAAGACTGCTCTGCTCTAAGACTAACGCAGTAAAAGGCAACTCCACTGCGCATTTTTATCACGCATTATAATCTGTGTGTCAAATCAATAGAGAAACTTTTTGCTCACTAATTAGTCACACAATTTTCATAATTTAAGATATTTTGCATTTGTGTTAAAAACTTTCCACATGCTGCTGATAGCTCAAAAAGAAAATCACCTTCAGAAGAGACGAAACATGGAAAGTTACACCTCAAAAAGAGTATTTCTGAAGAAGTCAGAAACAAATGGAAAGCTTTTCTCTCTTTTTTTTTTTGTTTCCAGTGGAAATCCTTTCTGTAGTTTTCTGCTGTCAGACTCCTAATACACGGATCTGCTTTGAAGGCTATAGTATAAAAATAGTGATTTTAGAAAATTGCATTGACTAGATTTCAAAGACTTGGAGTAAATAAACTCTGTTTAGAAAAATAAACAAGAACAGGAGATGCTAAGATTTGTTTCTGGTTTTAACTTGCTTTTTGTGCTGGCAACAAACGTCACCATTTGGCAGCAAGGACCTCGTATTGCCAGGCATGGTGGGGATGCAGAATCCCTTGACGGGATGAAGTACATGAGAGCTTGTATCAAGCAGCTATATTTGTTTCCTAATGTTTTTCTAACCAGTAGCATGTCATGACACGCAGTACTGACTGTAGTTAAAATGACTTTAGTAACTTCTGAAATAATGTATTTGGATTGGCTTCTATCATCTCCTATTTCTAGAGAAGGACTAAAGCCAGCTTGCATTCCTCTAAGAGGAGCTTATCTTTCGGCTTTTGTGGCAGAGGCCCTCAATCTTCAGGTTGATTCTATCCAGACATCTGTAAAATTGCTGAACCTGTAAAAATACGTTGAGATGAGATTAAATATGATTACAACTGTCAAGAAACAGCTAAGTTAGCTGGGTCAAGGACTAACCACCATGGAGACCAGAGATGTACCATGATACAAATACTCGGAGAAATCTTTATTTGCATAGGTTTGCAAATGAAAGTAGGCCTTCCTAACTAGTTACAGTGAGACAGGCAAAGCTTTCAACAGAGCAAAATACCCAACAGCTGATACTATTTTACGGGAATCAAACCCTGCATAATTTGGGCTGATGGCAAGAGGATGAAGTGTAAGGTTAACCAGTTGCTAACTATGGGCACGAGCTGTGGTTTAACCATTCCTGTCTCTAATGAGAAAGGTTTTGTCCAAAGGGCTTCTTGTTTAGGAAAATGTGTCAACTGAAAACTCATTCAAGACATTTGTAACTTCCTGCAAAGGCAGAGCAGATTAGATCTCAAGCTGAGAAACTTCCGTTCTCTCGAGCTATTCTGAGAAAAAGAATGAGGAAATTTCATACCACAAGGAAAAAAAATGCGTGTTTCCTACAAGAAGCATACGCAACCTTCTTTCATCTCTCAGTGGTCTTGTTAATCACGCTGATCGTGGCTCAAACTGTTTGTAATAGCACAAAGTTCTCCAGCTGGCTTTAATGCTAGGTAATCTGAATAAAAGAAAATTCTAGGAACTGTTGGAGAAAGTCTGGTGGAGATCTGAGCTACTTTTGAGGAATCTTTAAGATATCTCAGAGACAGGGAAGAGAAGCAAGCAGCAGAGGTTTTGTTCCTCTCTGTTACCTGCTTAATGGTGTCGTGTCCCTTTTCATTTTTATTAATCTTCCCCTACAATTAAGGCGGACGATGAGGTTTGTAAATCTCTTATTTGGAGATAACCGACAGTCCACTGTTCCCTGTGGTTACACAGCACACAAAAAGATGCAAAACCAGTCAGCAGCAGTAGAGGCGAAGCTAATGAGGCTAGCCCTACTCCCCTTTAGCCAGTGGGGATTTCCCCGCCACAGAATGCCGTGGTGCAAGTGCAGCAGGCTTCCCCCCTGGGGCTGCAGTGCTGGGCTGGCTGCCGGCACGTGTGCTGCCGCCTGCCCTCAGCACAAAGCCAGTAGCTCAGAAAGACTCAGGCGACCCGCAGCAAAATTCAGGTGATGGTGGGCACCCTCATCCCCAGGGAAGAACCCCCTCTGGTCAAAGTTAACGTCGGTTTTAGCAGCGCTGCCTCATGCTCAGCACCGTCTGACTGCCGTTCACGGCTGGCATCGCAATAAAGGAGGGCTGCTCTTCTGTCCAAGAGGGTAGCAGGGTGCCAGACTGCAGCCCTGTGATCAACGTGGACTAGCCTGCAGATCCCGGGAGTCAGCATCCTGCTCTCCAGGCTTTGTAACAAAACTTCTGAAAGTCAGTGGGCATAAGCACGTCAGTGCAGTGGTTAGCACCAAGGAGGGATTTGCAGTCATTTTGTTGAGGTGTGAATGAGCACATGAGACATAAGGCGGAATGTGGGCATACCTGTGGAAATTCTGGAGAAAACTGACCTCTGAAGAACTCAACTAATTACCGGCTGCCAGCTGGATTTTGCACCGCTTACATAACCCTCTGAGCCCAGCAGTCCGGTCAATTCCCCACCCACCTTACCACCCAGTTATCCGTTCCATACTTCACCAGTCTTACCACTGAGTAGCTTGTCTCTCCTGTGATGTAACAAAGCCCACAGCCCACTAGCTATGATATAAAGCAGCCTTTATATCCATAGCACTTGCTGCCAGGTAGTAGCAATTAAAGTAATTCCAGCATTGTCAGGGGATCTGCATCACACTGGTGGAGTCATTACAAAAGAAGGCCGGTGCAGAGAGTACAAGGCAATCTTGAAAGAAAAAAAAAAGGTTACCTTGGCTGCTGTGAACCAGACAGGCCAGTTTCTAGATGTCACTAAGTTCACAGGACGAGTACAACCTGCCCCTTTCCCTGGAAATTAGCTGTTCCATCAAGCCAAGGTCAGTACAGTTCTTTCTGTCCACAGATAAACCCATATGTACATAAACAAATCTGTGGTGTCAACAGTTAAAGGAAGACATGCCACAGACTCCTTCAGTGCCTTGGGTCACATTAGCGGCTCGGTGACTGTCCTAAGACAGCCTCAATGGCAGTTTTGCAACTGCGCTACATGTCATCATAGATGGCTGAACCTTCTTTCATGACAGAGGGAAGTAGTTCCATCACCTCTAGTAACAGCATGGCAAAACCTCTGCCTCTTTTTCACAGCTCGAAACTGAGGTTTTTGATTACGTTAGCCGCTGAAGAGATTATTTGCATCACGCTCTGACGTCTGCTGGCTGTGTACGGTGTACTACTGCTTTGCGCAATGCCGGTCTTTGGTCCGTTCCAGGAATATGTTACATAGGATGGGATAAGTGTCTTTGTTGTTTGGTCTAAAAGTTCCTGCATGAGGTGTTCACTTGTGTCCCTGATCTTTGGTTTCTTTGGTAGGCAATGAGCAGATTTTCCCCNTGCGCAATGCCAGTCTTTGGTCCGTTCCAGGAATATGTTACATAGGATGGGATAAGTGTCTTTGTTGTTTGGTCTAAAAGTTCCTGCATGAGGTGTTCACTTGTGTCCCTGATCTTTGGTTTCTTTGGTAGGCAATGAGCAGATTTTCCCCTGCATCTCAGGGGAGAGTGGAAAAGACTGTAAAATGGCTATGTAGATCATCCAGTTTTTACGTCTCCAGTGTTTGTCTTGCATGATGAACCCATAAGCCTGTAGCTCCTTGCCTGACTCTGAAGTCCTGAGGGCTGGCTGGGGGGCTGGCACTAGCTACCATCCTTGCTGCAGTGGATCACAAGCAAGTGATTCTGTAAAGTTCCATATTTTACGTGGCCCTAGAAGAAGGGCTTGCCTGTTCACTAGAAGATCAACAAGAGTGGTGTCAAATCTTCTATATCCTCCTGCCTAGGAAAGGCCAAGAAATGCCACTACAAGCACATGGCAAAAGGGAATGGGGGATAATAACGGGGAACGCATTCAGGGAAACAGCTGTGAAATCTAGTCACATCATGTGTGCGTAATAAACAGCAGTCATTGCAATGTACTTTAATTTCTTGGGAAATATGTATTTTCTAGAAGGAGGAAACAGGTGGGACTACATCCAGCTAGGGAGATCTGAGACGGTCATTTGATTTTTTGTGGCTAGGCAGAATTTGGTCTGACACTGCTAGGCATGAGATCTGTCTGCTGACAGCAAGAGCACAGAAAATCTGCCNTGGGGAACGCATTCAGGGAAACAGCTGTGAAATCTACAGTCACATCATGTGTGCGTAATAAACAGCAGTCATTGCAATGTACTTTAATTTCTTGGGAAATATGTATTTTCTAGAAGGAGGAAACAGGTGGGACTACATCCAGCTAGGGAGATCTGAGACGGTCATTTGATTTTTTGTGGCTAGGCAGAATTTGGTCTGACACTGCTAGGCATGAGATCTGTCTGCTGACAGCAAGAGCACAGAAAATCTGCCTGTGCCAGGAAGTCATGCACAGATGAGGGACAAGAAGGCTGGAGGGCAAGTGGTGTTCCTTAGCAGTTCACGTACCTTGGCTGCTTAATTCAAACCCGGCTAGTGTCCCACAATACGTGTATTCCCTATGCAGAGCCCACATGTCCTCACCTCCTAAGGCCCATTCCCCATTCCAACAAACTACATTAATGTCCCCCCTACTCAATGGTGCTCTGATGAGGGGCTGTGGCAAACCCCAGGCTTTCTCAAATGATCCACCACTCAGATTTCAAAGTCTGATTCTCCATGGCTTCTCTGTGCTCACAGTGAAGGAGAGTTAGATGCACCTTTACTACTGCCCCATTTCTTTCCCATTATAGAAGCTGTACAACCCAGGTTTCCTAGAATACCTGCCTCTCTTCCTCAGTCATCATTTTTGGAGGTGTTCTCCACATATGGAAGGGCTGTTTTGTTGTGTGTCATATGCGGACTTTTTGGGGTGGAACATCAAAGGTGTAGAAATGTTGTGCAACTCATCATTGGAACATGGAGACAGGTCAAGAGCATGTGTGGCCATGGTGTAGTTTTGTCAGACTGCAGGCAAGCTGGCTGACACTGTCTGGCTACCAGTCATGTCCATATGGCTGAGGGAAGAAGTGGGAGGACTTCGACCTGAATCATTCCCAAGCCTTAGCTTTCCCACAGAAGGAGCCAAACTACGTGAATCATAGCTACCCTGAGTGCAAACTAACATACAAACGTCAAGAGTTACTTGGTGACTTGGGATCGAGTTCAAATACAGCAGTATATACTCTGCTGTCATGACACAGCCTCTGCTGCTTCTACTCTTTCGGTTTTTGAAGCATCTTCACGTAGACACTACTGATGTGCTTTGCTTAGACACCCGGTACTCAGCGCAGGTCTCAGGGACTGCTCCTGGAGCTGGTTAGCTCAGTCAGAGATGAAAATCAGGCCCCAGCCTTTTGCCACTTTACTGTGACAAGAAATAAGGCACTTGTACATTGTGCCTGAGACACACATTATATCACAAATCTCTCTAAAATGTTCACCATCGTATTTGAGAGCAGTCCCTTGCTGGCTATCAAAAAAACATCCTCCAGGGAAAGCACTTCTTAAAATACTATTGGAAATAACCTTACATTTTACAGAGTGCAAATGTAAAAGAAATTGAAAGAGAAAGCCACTCATGTGGGGAAAATAACACTTCAGAGAAAAATGAATACAGCAAAACTGAGGAACTTGCATGCTTTCAAAGAAATCTCTGTATATTACCTAACTAACTGCCTTGCCTCCGAAGTTTGCTCTCATCTCTAACATAAGAGCATGACTAGCATCATCCTTTACATGAGTGTATTAAAATAAAATGTAACTTACTGGAAGAACAGTTATTTCTCTTTAAATACCTTTGCAGTAAAAATAAACAGTAAATACTTATCTTATTTCCTTGCCTATCTGTCTAGCTACATGGCTCTTTAAAGACAGTGATGAAGTATCAGAAGGAGCTAGAAGATTATTAGCGTAACTGATAGCTCTGCACCACTCAATTAATGCTATGAACATGCCTACAGGACATCTACCTGCCTTCTTAGTTCTGCTTTATTTTTAGACAAAACGTATTAGCAATCTTTGCTCATTTTAACTTGGTTAAGCAAAACGTGCTTTGTAACCTAGAAAAGGCTTCCACCTGGGGCTTTGGAGGGATTGCTTTTTCATTTTGCTTTCAGAGTGAAGGGAAAGCCATCACTAGCGAAAGCGGTTGCGTGACCAGTGACTTTGTCAGCTATGGCTTCCCTTCATTACAGAAAAAAAAAGGGAAAGTAGACTGGTTTAGGCCGAATGTGTAGACATATGTAGAACTTAGTTATGGGATCAAAAATACTGTATGTATGTGGTGAAAAGCATTAAGATTGTGGCTACGCAGGCCCGGCCTACAGGTGGTTAGAGAGGTCTGTGAAAGGAAAGACAATGTCTGCGTGTCTAGCGGAACAGGACCTGCGTTTGAGAGGCGCTGTATATACTCTGACTTATGCTTTTAATATGGCAGTGAATATGTGTTTAATAAAACACTGCTTCATCCTGTGAGCTAAGCCAACCACCTATAACTCTTGCACAAACTCAGTCTCTGCAGCACCATCATTTCATGTTTTACTCGGGGAAAAAAGACCTAAATCTTGCACAACTGGCAGAGAATGTAGACATTATTTGGCAAAAATAAACAAATCTGTGTGAGACGCCGCTGAGCAATTTAAGATCCTAGATCACAGGATAAGGTACATACTGTATAGTACTTCACAGTTTCAAAGTTGAGTACAGGAGATCATTTAATTAAAACTTATTCAACTGAAAATCCTATTTATCTGAAACAAATGTTTGTCCTATCTGTAATATCAACAAACTATTCACATGAGCAACTACCAATAAACAACAGAAAGATGCACAATGAATGTCAATTAACACAATTTGCTTTCAAATAAACTTGCAGTTTACGTATACAGCTTTAGTACTGTCCTGTGTACCCATTATAAAGGTCAATTAACCTCAATTGCAGCTAGTCAGCTTGTTCTAAAACAAAATCAGCATAAGATCCTTTTTTTTTTTTTTAATCAGCATCTCAGCAATTCAGTTGCCTGGCACTGAAGAACTTCTAAATTGCTAAAAGTCTTTGCTAAAAGTTTTATGTTGGGAAATGTAAAAAAAAAAAAGAAAAGGGAGAACGAGATCGGCTGAGATTGGTGAGGTGTCACAGTGTGGCTGCATAAAGCTTTTAAAAAATATTCATTATTCAGCATATAATCATATGGATTCGGAACAACAAAGAGCTTTGGTAAGTGTGTGCCTCAAGGATGAAAATCTTCCTAAGTTAAGCTTTTGATGCATACACTAATCCAAGACTACACTAACAAATCTCTTGAAATGGAAATCCTTGCTGAAAATGGCCTGTGTGCTTTAAGCATCATCAAAGTTGTTTTCATTTTTTTCCCTCTCCCCTTTGGCTGCAGAATGTCAGCATTTATGGTAAAAGTCAATCAGGTGCTCACTTGTTCTGCTTAATCAGGAAGAAATGGTACCACGTGAGCACCGGGAGCTCTCATCTGGAATCGCACAAGCACCACTAACTCAAAGGACCATCAATGTTGCAGAAAGTAAAAGCAAGTGGTTAGAAGTCTGACATACTGGTCTGTGAAGGAAGAACATGTGTGACACTTTCAATGAGAATATTTGTAATCACGCTCAGGAAAATACAGGTGGATCGCCGGGCTTACAGAAAGGCTTGTTTTCTCGGATTTTTCTTAACCTGTCAGTGAGAGGCAGTTTAACTCGCTTCTTAAAAAATAACATGAAAGGTGGCAGCTGACATCATGAACCACAATTCTGGCCCTGCCAGATGCTTCTACAGTCTTTTTGAAGCTGACAATAGTTATAAAATGACTACAGTGGTGTCTTCTCTCTTTAGAAAAGAAAACATACGAGACTGTACAAAGACCTAGGGGGAAAAAAGATTGCTTTCTTGGAGTGTACTAAAAAAACTTCATTCACAGAAGGTTAACAGGGGCTCTGTGCTTTCTGTGTCCTTTCTGAGCTTCGTCTTTGCTGTAGGCAGACAGCGTTCAGCGCTACAGTGTAATTTTCCCAATGCTACTGCTACTGAGGCTCATGGAATATAAAAAACCATGCTAAAACTTGAGAACATAATTATGCCGGACACGAAAGTGTAGGAAAATGCTTAGTTTTCTGGGTAAAATTCACCTGTGTCCCTAAGGCCTATGAAATACTTGCTTACTAGTGCAGCCTGAGAACTACAGAGTCTCTTAACTATATTAAGGGTATCCTGACTCTCTGCTCCTTCCTACTTCAGTCCTTAAGCCTTCCTAAAGGTGATCTTAACTTTCCACTTCATTGCTATAGCAAACATAAACCTCCATTACATTGTTTACCTTACTAGGATTATATCAGTAAAAGGAACAACTATTCTTCAGAAAAAAGTAAGAGTCATAACCCTGGCTGATGGGTATGTGCTTTCAGAATTCAGCTACAAACATGAACACGGTTCATGACCACTGAAGAAGTGAAAAGTTTTCTTTGAATTTGTTGACATTGCTAAAAGAAGCCCTCCTAAAACCAAGTCAGTGTCTGAATATTAGAGTTATGGTTTCAGCATGAGATAGGGCAAAACCAGATGCTTGGCTTGGCTAGCTAATGATGAATGGTTGATCTGTACAGATCAGGCTAGAAATCTTCTGCTAATCCCTAAGTTTCATGTAAAAAGAGAAAAAGTGCAGTTATTGATCCAGGAGATGCTAAGATGCTGCAGTTCCTTCAACCGAAAAAAAATATTTACTGTGATTTCTCACTAGTTGAAAAATGTCACAACTACACAGTTCTGCACCCCCATAAGAACTGTTTGCTAGAGGAAAACGTGCCTCATAAATCACGGGGTTTGGTCTGGTAGCATTATAAGAAATAGACCATCTGAGTCAGCCAGCTTGGAGTAAGGTAATACCTCCTAAAAGGCATCTTGAACATCATCAGGGTCTTGTGAAACAACATTTTGATTAGCTAAGTGAAAATGAATCACAAATGTTGGCATACAGCTATGCTATCATTTTATTCAAAGAATGATCAATCGGCAGCAGAGCGATGAAACATTAAACAGAAAGATCAATTCAAGACATTATATTCTTACAAGACTCCTAGATCCTCTACTCAAGACCTGATAGTTTCCACAAGACTTATCAGACATGGATGATAATTACAAAGATATGGTAATTGAGGGCATTAAATCAAGCGTGTGAGCTAGATCTGCTGTCACAGCAAGAACTTCTTCATTGAGAACTGGCAGAAAAGGATTTTCTTCCCCTTCGACTGGCACAGCAGGATCCTCATCTAGCCACTGGCACAGTAACAGGTTCCGCTTTAAATCTATCCTATCTAAACCTTGTTGAAGTAATTCGGTTAATTGCACGCATCAACCTTTGGAGAAATCTTTCACACTGCTAGTTATGTCCTTGGATGAGTACAGTGGCAATCAAGCACTGCAGTGGCACACTGCTGCCTGCTAGATCTGGAATTACTGCTACAGAGCCAAGAGTCCACTTAAGCACCAAGGAACCAAGAAGCCCACAAGATCATCTAAGCTTTTATATGCTATAAATAACTCAAGAAGGGATGTGCCATAAGCGTAAATGTTCACCATGGTGCAAAGCACCACACAGTGGGAAAAGGTAGCCAAAGTATGACTCGACAATGTAAAGAATTTGATAATAATGTTAGTTATTAAATTTCATTTTTTAGCTTTAGGGTGGGAAGGAAGGAAGGAAGGAAGGAAGGAAGGAAGGAAGGAAGGAGGGAAGGAAGGAAGGACCGAGTAAAATCAAAAGAACTGCAAGGAAGGCCAGATAAAACATTTACCCAGACAGCTGAGACAGGGTTCTTCCACAGACTATGCCAATATTGACTTCCACATAAAGTCTTATTTTTTTTATAGAAAAGGTTAACCTTCCACAATTTACTTACTCGTGAAATATAAGGTGAACAGAGACACTGATGCAAATGATCCAGTATATTAAAAAATGCATTGAGCCAGGAAACATTCAAAGTTCTGTTATAAATTATCTTTTAAGGTCTGGGATAGTACAAATACTGGCTGTGCCAAGCCCTATTAACTGGAATAGCTGTATTTAGAAGGAATTTGCTTTTGGGGTCGGTATCTAAAAGATAGAGGGACTTCCTGTCCCACTCATCCTTTACAGGTTGTTTTTTTTAAAGGTTATAGGTAGCCTATATATAGTTGTTAGGAGCTCGGTAGCAAAGTAGATATGGACAACTGGGAGCATGTATTTCAAAGGAGCAAGGTATAATAACAACCGTTTGATCCCTTCCTGTCCTGTCCTATAAAGGTTATCGCCATCATTTATAAGGGTCGGGGAAAAAGAGGCTATGTTGACTTGGTTAGCTTTTTATATGAATTGAAAATGTTAGGCTGTGGTGTTCTCCTTCCCCTGTTTCCCTCAGACAGCAGTCAGAGAAGTAACCAAAGACAAGCAGGGAAGAACTGAGTTTATATGCTGCTGATCTGAAAAATGAAGTTTTTCCACTTCTCTCTCCAGCATAGGACACCAGACAGATGAGTTCACACCCCCCTCCTTTATTTTTAACTACTATTCCACTGAGTCAGAGAATCTGTGGTAAGGCTGGGAGTTTGAAAGAGCGGGAGCCTATGAAGAAATTCCCCCAAAACTTCCCACTGAGTGGGGAGCTGAAAGACCTGTAGGTGTTAGGTTCTAACTTAAGGCCTGATTGCATGACAGTGCCCATGTGGGGCAGTAATACTGTGCTAGGTCTCTGTGCAGACAATTTTATTCTGCCGTAATACTGCAATTCTTTCCTCTTTATGAAGAAAGTAGGGTTGTGGTGGAAGGTTTTGCACCAGAGATCAGTTCCAATTCCGCTCCAAACAATTACAATACTCATGCACATATTTCTCGGAGAAGGCAAATCTTCACAAAGAGAAAATTGCTAATTCCAGAATATACAGACCACAGACATGGGATAACTCCCTCTCTCTATAGGACTGTCCCTTAGTAGTGAGGTTTACAACTTACCAACATTTGGTGAGATGAATGGAAAGGTTTGGTACAAAGTGGGATGGTCTTTAAAACAAACTGCAGTGTTGCTTTAAATATGAGTAATGTGCTAGCTGGTGAGAAGTGAAAGGAATGAAATCAGAAAGGTGAAAAAAAAAATCTTTCCTTGGGTACAAGATCTGATATAGAGATATTTGCTATGTTGGCTGTGCTGAAAACCCTCTAATGCTTTGGAGGGACCGTTCTGGTTCCTCTTACCTGCTGTGATTGAGGCAGAACAAGGTTAGTGTTGGGACAGCAAGAAAAATTCCACAGGAAAAGGATTTCCTCTGGCAGGTGTACTGACCCTGGCTAACAAGAAATGCTAAAGAGATGTTGGATTTGAGAAGAGGTTTAAGGACACCTTGTTCCAGTGTCTCCACTTCCACTCAGCTTATGTGAATCCAGTGTCCCATACATTTACAAAGCCAGAAGAGACTGCAGACTATGCAGTCGGCTGGGTTTGGGTTTCGTAGTTCTCTGCTCAATACCTGATGCTTTCGTGAGGGCCATGCAAGTTCATCAGCTAAGCATGGAGAAACCCAGACACCACGTTCTCACATGTTCAGATACTCTTCACAGGGCGCAGTAATGCTGCATGAAGTAATACGCCCAGCCAGAGCTGGTTTCTACTGCTCCTGCCAGAAGGTAAATTAGCAGTAGCAATTTTTACAACTACTCTTTCTCAGTCGTTTTAAAGCCAACTGGTAACTTATGTGGTCACTTTCTTAGCAAGAAATGTGCTTGTGCAGTATCTGCCATACATGCTCTAACTATCTGGCATTTAATCATTCTTTTTAATTTAACTGAGAAAGATAACTTCTCTTGTGTCTAGTCTCTTCAGGAGGTGACTTACTTCCTGTGTAATTTCACTTTGTGCAGCATGAAAAACAACTATGCTGTTCATCTCTTCCTGTCTCCTCATTTTTAGCTCCAAGGTATAGAGCTCGGCACTGTTGCACATTATGCCAGAGGTCTATTAAGCAGCACACTGGTGCAGTGATCTGGAAAAATGTAGCAGTCAATGATGCTGGCTGCATTCAGCACGAGCCTCGTAAATTGTGGGCACGTTCTCTGCATCACTTAAGAGATGCTGAGGTAAAAAAGAGAAGCCGCGCTACCTGCCTGCATGATTGATTGCCAGCACTGAAATGTTCCCTCAGAGTGCGCTGCTGCTCCTTTGCCACCTTTGCTCCAAGGGGCGCGTCAGCAGGGGAGGCAAAGACGAGGAGAAAGAAGGGCGTGGAGGATGCACGCAGGCTATACCCCTGGCTGTCTGTATTCATTGTGGCTAAGGCCTTGGAGATGCCGCTAGATGCTACACGTCAGAGCAGCTCCCTGGCTGCTCCAAAGTGACTGTGGGCTGGCAGCCAGGCAAGGAGTTAGAAAGCTATAACCAGTTCCTCACTCTACTTCAACAAATGTGGACTCAGCAAAGCTGAAGCTCTAGCCCAGCGCCTTTGCTGAACACGAAGCCTGGGTCACGGGTCTGCTTTTACCACTCGCATTCTCCCTTGAACTCTGAGACTGGAACATTTACGCAGAATACATTCGCTGAGTTTTTAATTCCTTGCAGGCAAAATGGTGTGTCAGCAGGTATTGTCTTGCTCTCCAGAAGAAGCAATCATCTTCAGCAGCCCTTCCAGTCGGAGGGTCTCCAGGGCTGGCTCCAAGCTCTGCAAAGTCAAAGAGGATGCTTGAAAGAGAGGGCTCTGGATCCAGCTCCAAAGCCTGTCAGACATTTGAAATACACCACACGGCACTCCTTGGAAAGTATCACTGTCCCTGTATTACAAGCGTAAATTGTAAGGGAAAGAGACCCAAGTTTGACTAAAGGCTCCTACACAGAACACTAGCATCTGCTATTAGGAGCATGACTGTGTGTCCCTGTGGTCTCCCTGGATCATGTACCTCTGAGGATATCACCACCTCAGCTCTCACTGGTGTGAGCTGGGACATAACCATTGGAAATAACCTCTTAGCTGCCAGCTGTGAGGGAGCTTCGAAACAGTGCCGGCCTGCCAGGAGCAGCAAGCTGCCAGCTGTGAGGCCAGGCTGCCCGAGCAGTTCCCATGCTGCCAGGCAGCCCTTGCAAAGTGACCTCACCTGTCAAATCTTTCGCACCAAATGCCAAAACAAACATCAGAAATGATGCTCAAGCAGAGCGTTCACAGTATGGCCACGGAAACGAAATAAGAACGCTTGTGTTGATCACCGTTTCTGAATTAAGATAAATACATCCTCCACTTGCTGGGTGCGACTTAAAAAATTAATATGCCCTTCCACCTCTGACCCTGCTGTTTCTGTGACCAGCGTGCTGCCGGCAGCCACCCTCCCCTCTCCAGATTCGTCCTTCCCACCCGTGCAAGGCTCCCTGTGCGGGTCTCCAGAGCTGCAGCGGACTGTGGAAACCGATGGCCAAGTCACAAGGTCTGACTCCCAGTAGGCCAAAAGGGCAATGGTGAATCCTCACTAAAAATGGTGGGGTGCATCTCACCTGAAGGTGAGCTCTCGGCAGCACTGCCCATGCACTGCTCTGCGACGCAGGCTTGCAGCAGCCATGCCAGGCTTGGCATTTGGTTTTACCGGAGAAGTAGCATTGAACTGTGTGGTGATGTAGGGAGATGGCAGTGAAATCGCTAGCCTCATGCCTGCATGAGAAGGACACCCAAGCTGAAACCACCGCACCAAGCAAAACCTCCTGGGGACTGGCGGCTCTCACAGTCCCGGGTCACAGCAGAGCTTCAGGAGAGGGCTGGTCTCCATTAATGGCACACGGGGAAAGTGTCCTGGCTGCAGGGGCGGCCGTGAGCAGCAGGCAGGGCACATGTGAGGGGAAGGCTTGGGAGGTCAGAACCCCTGGGCAGGCATGGGGAAGGGGATCGGGAGGCCGTAGCGCGATGGCTTGTGGCAAGGAGCACCTGTGGGAGGGGGTAAGGGACCTCAGAGCCTCCTGGACCTCCCCAAGACCTGACAGCTCGGCTGCCAAGTGCACCTCCATGTTGTAGGCAGGTGGGGAGGGGAGTGCCTCTCCTTTGGAAAGGGGGGGTAATTAAGACATGAGGACTTAATTTATTTGTCTTTGCCCTAAAAGCGTTCCATTAGAAATCTCCTGTTTTCTGTGGGGTTATAAAGGATAACAAATGGACGGAGAGGCCACAGGACTGAGCTCTGACAGACGAGGTGAGAACCGCGCTGAGGAATACCTCATGTTAAACAAGCAAGATAATTATTCTGCTCTACTTAGCATGGGCTAGGCCTCGTTCGGAGAACGGCATTCATTTTGGGGCACCGCATTTTAAAACAGACGGAGAAATTGGAGAGAGTTCAGATGAGAGCAACAAAAATGATTAAAGAGTTAGTAAATAAGACCTCTGAGAAAAGGTTCTGAGAGCAGGGCCTGCTCGGTCTGGAGGAAAGAGGACTGAGGGGAAGCATTACTGTCTACAAATACGTAAAGGGCTGTTACGGAGAGGACGCAGACCAATTATTCTCATTAGAGAGCAAGGACAGAACAAGAAGTAATGGGTTTAAGATGCAACAAGGGGGAATTTAGATTTAATATTAGGCAAATGTTATAACTATTGGAAAAGTTAGGCAACGGAACAAGTTTACAGAGGAGACTGCGGAATCACCATTACCAGAGAAATATGTGTCTGAGATTAGAGACTGTCTGTCAGGGCTAGGCTAAGACTAATGAAACTCAGAGTCCTCCGGTGCACAGGGATGTTCCTGAGCCCCTCACGGGCAGATGACAAGAGCTCCTAATAAACAGAAAGCTGTCAATTCAGAGGAAAATGAGAGGTTTGTGTATATGCACATGCATGCGTGCATGCACACGAATACTGCTGAAATTAACACTATAAACCAAAATAAATGTTACCGGTAGTCACAGCCCCTACTGTTATCCCATGTTTTGTCCCAAAATGCCATGCCTCCACATCAGTATTTCTCCAGCACTATGGAAACCATGACTGGGACATCAGTAAAACTGTATATACATTTTAGGGTCCAAATTTTGCACTCTTTTTCACACAGGATGATAAGCTTGGCAGGAAGCTCATGGAGCTTGAGTTACAACCAAAAGAACACACAAGGTGGAAGTGACCGTGCTATTGCCATGCATGATACTGCGACAGCTCCATCATTTTCACCCCTACTCCTGGTTCAGATGCAACTGCACAACTAAAGCCAGGTCCTTCCTACTCAATGCTTACCTTAACTGCAAGCCAGAAATCATCAAAGGTGCAAGTGGGGAACCACAGACTGTAATGGAAGCACTGAGTCACTCGTACTACTACCTGCAGTGTTTGAACACTGTGGAGCCTGCTAAATGCCGCGTTCTGGCTATGAAAATAGAGTGCAAACAGAGAAACAGCAGTACCTGAAACTCAAACATTCCCTTATATTTAATTACCACTGCCACTTCTGTGAAGTCCTAAATGCTTTGAAAATCAACATAAGCAAACACTGTGCTTTAGATGTTTAATAGCTATCAATACATTTGGTGAAATTTTTCTAAAACATGAATTTCACCTTTTGTCATTAAAAGAACATCCAACCCAAACCAAAAAGGCTCACACACTTGTTCCACTCTGAATCATTTTCTGATCATTTTGAAATTTTTTTACTAAATAACACAATTAATTGCAGGCAGGCAGTTTATGTACCATTTAGCCTAGAGCGACGTTTTATGCTGAAGTTATAAATTCATTTGAAACAGGAAAAGAAGAAAGGAGTGGAGCTATCATAAACAAAGTGTTAGTCCAACTGTGAAACACTGAAAAGGGTGACAGCATAGTCAAGTGCAAGCACAAACTACTTATTTGTTAATGTACTGTAGTCATCTGGAAACACTCCTCTCCTCGCTGTAGGTCAGTGCTCTGCAGAGGTTATCGTCACTGCCCAAGCTCTTTGTGACATTTTTTGAGGCTATCGTAAAGGCAAGCAAGAAGCATGTGTTGATAAAGAACTGATTTGAAATGTCAGCCTTATGGGAGAAGGTGCCAGCAGAGCTAGCTGGGTTTTTTTTTTGGTGTTGTTTTGGTTTTGTTTGGTTTTTTTTTTTACAAGTACAAGAGGATTAAAACCTTCCCGGTCAGGAAGCAAACCCCAAGGAAAAGAATCCGAAAGTCTGACAGGGCTGTGAACCTCATAGCCATAGCAATAATGTTGCAAATGACTAATAATAAGGAGTCGATAATCCAAAGGATGATCTCTGAAGTGAAGAGCACCAAATTACTTTGGGGAGAAAATCAATTATCTCCAATGCAGTTTTGTGGCTGCACAGCCTACAATATGCAAATGCACAGAAGTTACCATAGTCACAGAAACCTGAATATCAAACTTAAAAGAAAAAAATCCAAGGAATTTTACAAGAACCACTGAAAAAATATCCTCCTCGTGAATGGATGCATATCTGCTTTATCAACACAGCTATGATGTTATTCTAATATTCTTCATCACAAAGGCTGACAGCCGTCTAGAGATGTCAGCATCTATGAAAGAGATGCTGCACTGTGGTGAAAGCAGAATGGGGTGACTGGGTCTGGGAGGCAGCACAGAAATCAAATTATCATCAAATACTGTGGGCAGATTTTTAACATCTTTTCTTTTGCTGAGTGGTGTCTTACTCCATATCTGGGTCACTGAAATTAATGGAACTACTTGCAAGTAAAACAGTATTCAACGTGCCTTAGAGCATCCGAGTCTAACCCACAGTACATATTCAAATGTCACCTTGTATTTTAATGTATCATCTCAGACTTGAGGGGTTTTTAAAATTATTATTAATTTAGAAATAGATTCTTTATTGGGATCAGGCTTTTTTTTTTTTCACTGAGAGCACAAATGTCTTTAGAGGCGGCATCTGAACATTTGGCCGCTTGTTGCTAAAAATCCCATTTCCATGCGTGTGTAATCCACATTCCCTGAAGGTTTTGAGACCAAGGAGCTTATTGCTGATGGAAAGGGAGAAGCGCAGCCTAAGGGCTGCTTGGGAGCTCCAGAGGGACAGAGGCCTCCAAGGGGAGGGTGCGTTCCTCCAGCACCCGCTGGTGACCCAGGAAAACGACTGTATGGGACAGACCTCATTTACATTGCAGTTAAACACCGGGTTTGGGCACTTCGGTTAAAACGCATTTAACCTTTGGACTTCAGGATAATCAAACATTATTATCCCTGTTGGGGGATAATTGGCAAAAGGACTGTATCAATTGTGCTTGGAATGAAGGTTTCCCTAATTACAGGCACCGCCTTTATGACCACATGAGGGAAACCTCTGAAATGGCAGGGAAAGAAATGAGAGAAGAAAGGTTTCTTCCAGAACAGCTTATTCAGGAGCAAGGATTTTTCTCAGCCTCGGTGTATCACTGGTATTTTCTAAAAATGGGAACAGAATGGTGTCAGCTCTGAGATGTCGAAAAGAGCTGAAAGTACTTGGACTCAAGCCATGGAGAGAGAGCAACCTAACTGCGGGACATGGATAAGGACCTCCTGGCCTTGTTATGTGAGCTGAGTTATGTGGAGGTAACACCTTCAGAGATAACCTCATTTAGTGTCCCAAGCTGCTGGGATAGGGCACTAAGCTGGAGTTATTCAAATATTCTTTAAAAAAAAAAGTAACTCCTAAAAACTTGAATATAGACTTTAATATTACCTGTAGTACTTTGCTGAAAGCATGGTGAGTGATGAGAAGCTGCAAACTTGCCCAGTCCAAGATTCACTCAAGAATGTGTGGTCCCCAGGCCACATGCCATGAAACCAATGATTTCCTCCAAGGATGGTTTAGGTCAGCCCACGAAGTTCTGGTCTTTCAGACACCCTCCCTGCTGGGGTGTTGTTGCTGATTTAATTTTCAGTCCTGAATTAAACAAACGCTGCACCAGCATAAGCATGAGCACTAAACCCCCACTGAGGGAACTCTTTTCTTTTCATTGGGTATAAAGTACAGCTGGGTGATCCTCAAAATAAACATTTATGGCAAAAAAACCAGTCAGTCACGGCCAAGACAGCCAGATGAGAACTACTGTGTAAGCAGTGCCTCACCTACACTCTTCACTCTTTGGCAGCAACACTGAGTTATGCATGCTTCTTTGCTATAGTATATGTTGTGTTCTAATATTGAAAACACATACATGGAAATAAATACTAACACCAAGGTGTAGAGACTACATACTGCTGGGCCTTCTGGGCCTCCTGGGCCATGCTGCTGGGCCTTCCTGTGCTTGGGCTCATTAGTAACAAGAATTACGATACTAGAGAAATACATTGGTCTGTCTAACATAGCAAGCAAAAAGAGCTGTTTCGGAGGCACTATGAAATACTTGCATATGTGAACTCTGTGAAGGCACTTACAGCATACGTAGGACTTAGAAAAGTTTTGTCCTAACACCTATTTTGCACAAATTGGCCAATATTCTGCAACTTGAAAATTATTATCCTTTCTCTCAGCTTCTGTTCTCACTCTTGCTGTCAATCTGAAAGTCCGGTCTGAGGCACCCACAACATTTAGCCTTTTATAAGGCAGATATCATGAAGAATTCAGTTCACCAAATCTTGACAAGAAGGGTTTTTTTTTTTTTCCGAGTAGCATAGGGACCATGTGTATATACGTAAAGATAACATGGGAGTCGGTTGCCTTAGTAACAGGATATTTCAGCCATTGTGTTTTAGTATTTACTCAGCACTGGAAATGTACACTGTATTGAGAAGAAATGTATTTTTATCAGTCTGCCCCTGTGTATACACCCATCAGCAGCAAATGCATGCTGTGTAGTTTGATTTCCACTTCTGAGCTATGTGAAACCTCTGAGAAGAGAGCATGCAGAAATGAAACCATGGCACCTGGCGCAATGTATTTTTGTTACAAGTATTTTGAGAGAAAAAACTGTTGTGAGAGTTTAAAGCACTGTGCTAAAGATATTCCTTGTCTCACAATTATATCTCCAGCAGCAGAAGCGTGTAAAAGCATTTCCATTCCATGGTTTCATATTTGATGAAAAAATCCACAGAAAACAGCTATGAAAGAGGATAGTTCTGCAGCGCCAGTTTCCACAACTGTATTAAAGCGCAGTACAAATTTAACAAGCACTGTTAAATGCTGTTTTACCTGACATTTTTTGGGAGAAGTGAGGGAACGGACATTTAAAGGGCTTTTTCAAAGCCTGCTTCAGTCTGTGAGCAGCAAGCCGTCGGTTACAGCTGCATCAATTAAAACGCAGGAGAAATTAGACACAAGTTCAATTTTGGGTCCAGCCAGGACACCAAAAGGTTTATATCCCTTCTTCTGCAAACATGCCATGGGATTTTTCACCCTCCCAGCAAGACATCGGAGTTGCCTTTAGATGCTAAGCAAAAACAGAAATCTACCACCTCCAGCTGCCCAGAGCCTCCTGCGAGAGCTCGGGGACGGAGGTTCGGCTGACTGGGGACAGAGTGCCACCTACCGCGGCGCCCAGCCCTGTCTTTCCCTCCCGGGCTGTGCAGAGCCTGCCATCAATTTGCTCTGAAGTCACTGGTAAAACTCCCCTGGGCTTTGATGGATTTTGGCTCAGGGCCTAAGGACTGCATCAGCCCCTTCCCACTTGGCTAGCGAGAGCTGACGGGATCGCAGCACGCCACCCGTGGTGCAAGAGCACGTCACTCAGGACCTTACAGTCCCAAACGCGCAGGGCTGATGCTGAAGAAGACAACCACACGAACTAAAGCGGCAGCCTGTTTCTTGTAACAGTCCAGGCATTACCTCTTGTTCCTAGGGTAGCCCTGCTATGGCGCCAACAAGAAATCCACTCCTGGGCTGCTCTCTCTCATTATAATTTCAGATAGTGTGAAACACTCAGTGATATATCAATTTAATATCTGATATGGCCTCTGTTACAGTATTATATCGTGCCCTTACAGGATGATGGACTCCAATACAGCTTTTCCTTCTCTAACTACTGCTATCCTCTATCCATTTTGCCATTTAGATGGAACAGAGCCTGCTCAGATAGAAAAGCAGAATGTTATAGTCACATAGAATATCTTAAATGCAATGGCGGACAGAACATTTATTCTATATTAAAAAAAAATAAGAGCTGGAAAATAGATGTGGAAAGGTGCACGACAGTGGTGAGAGCAGGCTGAATCAGCCAGTTTGGCTGACTAAAGTGCTATCCAAAAAATGCAGCCTTTTTCTTTCATCATGAAAAGTTTTCTCCCCAACTCTGACTTTCTCTGTTTTGTTTAGCTCTAAATATTGTTGCACAGATGGGTTTGCAATGGACTTTTTGGTTAACTGCTGAAAATGAGCCAGGAAGACTATGTAACCGGACGGCGTTATCGGACTGTGTGCTCCCCACAGAGGGGCAGGCACAGTGTTTTGTGCGTGCGGCTATCCTGATGCTCCACGAGTGGGAAAAGCCAGCGGTGCCACACAGCACGGGTGCAAGCGAGGTTGCAAAGCACCCAGCTGGATGGAGATCAGCAGCAGGAGGAGCAGAGTAGATCAGTCACTTCCCCCAAGACATTTAAAATGTATTTAAAAAGAAAACTGCTTTTTTTCCTCCATTTCTTTTGCCATTCTTTAGTATACGATAGAGAAAGCTTCATGTTTCTGTCAAAAGAGGAGGAAAAAGGATCGATACTATACGCTGTTTAAAAATGGCATAGAGATGGCAAGCTGATTTTCCTGACAGGCCCTCCATGAATTATCTCATTAAGATTATCGTAGGCTGCAAACTAAACCACATTTTTCTTAGGACTGCCTTTTACAGGAAGAGCTCTGCTCCTAACTGTTTAGCACATATTTGAGCTAAAATCTATCAATCTGCACTAAAAAAATTAAAGAGTTATTCTGAGAACTGGAGAAAGGTTTAAGCTAGTGAAGCTTTTTGGCTAATGAACTTTCCAGAAAAAATAAATGGACTTTGCTTGTCCTGATCAGATTTTAGGGCCACGCAATTCAAAACTAAAATATATAAACCAGTCACACAGAAACAGGCTTATCCATAGCATCCTTGCCCCCGCACAGAAATCAGATTCAGAAAACGGAATGGCAGTGAATTTCCAGCCCTCGGTGACTGCAGGTAACAGTCAACTCAACGTTATTTTACGGGAGCTCTACCATACAAAATCTAATTACCAAAGAAGTTTAACTATTTGGCTCCCAATCACACACCCTTTGGAACTATGCGCACATGCCACATTTCCCCTACACTCAGCCAGAATGCGTGATCCAACTTCAAAAAGCCACATATTACTGTGTCCATACAAAGCACGATACACAACTACTGTCTGGTTTTAAATGAATGTAATAGCAACAAGGATGCAGACACAGATCTTTCAATTTGGATTATTTATTACCACTGAAATTGCAAAGTGTTTCTTTACCATCTGTTTTTGTTTTATTTTGCCGATATACAAATATTGCAGGTATTGTAGTGTGCGGCAGTTGCTTAACTATATTCTTTTTGAGTAGCACATTGTTGTATTTCCACATCTATCCTACAGTTCTTCTGTCATCCCTAACTGCTTCTGAAATGAAAGCATGGAAGATGGTTACCGCAGCATACGGCAGACAGAGGACAGGCAGCGTGCTGTACTGTTCCTCGGATCCTTTTCAGCAAAGTGAGGGTAACATACCGGTGTTGCACGGTATGAACTGAATCTACGTCTCCTGTGAGAGAAAGGACAGCTACGGTGGGAGTAAACAAGCAAAGGGAAAAAAACTGAGTAAGTTTGTTGTTCCTGCAGCTGAAGCTGTCAAAGTCCTTAGGAAAGGGAAAATCTGAAGGGATCAACATCTGTCAGCGCTGCCCACTTTGGGACTGACTGACAGCAAGAATAGAGCCATTATACTGATATGGGAAGCATTTGGGGCTTCTCCAGAACACAAGAAGAGATGCATTCTCTGACCTAACAATTCAGCAGAAATTAATATATTTCTGTTACGTCTTTCTGAGATTGCAAAATCCTTCCTTCACATTACTGTTTAACTGTAATTGTGGGTACTGTGGGAGCACCTCAGCATGCCGACAGCCCCAGCCCCGTCTGTGCTATGTGCTAAGAACAACGACAAAAAAAAAGCAGTCCCCGGCCAATGAGACTGTTTGCACAGTCAGACATGTTTCTTCGAACCATGACATAAACATACTGTTGCATTTTTATTGGTGTTTTGTATTCAGTAAAAATATTCTGAAGCTTAAGGGCTCAGTGCCCACCAATATGCTGGCACGCGGATTTNAATTCAGCAGAAATTAATATATTTCTGTTACGTCTTTCTGAGATTGCAAAATCCTTCCTTCACATTACTGTTTAACTGTAATTGTGGGTACTGTGGGAGCACCTCAGCATGCCGACAGCCCCAGCCCCGTCTGTGCTATGTGCTAAGAACAACGACAAAAAAAAAGCAGTCCCCGGCCAATGAGACTGTTTGCACAGTCAGACATGTTTCTTCGAACCATGACATAAACATACTGTTGCATTTTTATTGGTGTTTTGTATTCAGTAAAAATATTCTGAAGCTTAAGGGCTCAGTGCCCACCAATATGCTGGCACGCGGATTTCACATCTCTTGTAAAGTCTACTGGTGTGCACATATGCAGCAGCTGATTTTTCAAGCAGGCAAAAGCATGCACCTGCATATCTGAGCAGCAGGACTGAGCCAAAAGCATGGCAATGAATTATTGGCTGCAAGAAGGTATTGATGTGGTCCAGCAGACCTATACACAGCACCATCATTCAAGAAAGAGAGAGAAAACTGGCATTGGACTTTTTTATTGTGATTGCACAGACTCATTTCTGCTTCTTCACATACCGTAGTGGTGCACTCCTCTTCTAGAACGGCTCTAACTTTACAGTAACTGCTTCCAAGAAACTTCTCTCCAGGCTAAACAGACACTTGCTACTCACATGACAGTGCAAGCGGGAGTGATGCTGAGAAAAGAAGACACGCTGTGGCCAATATCTTTGCTTGTCTGGTAAGAGTAATCTGACTAACGTCAAAATGATTCCATCAATATTGCCAGAAATAGGTTTAAGAGCCTTCCAGGTACTGAAAGCCTTGACACAGGCAAAGACTAACGCGAAGTGGATGCTGATTGACCAGAGGTTCTGGGAAGGTACGAAGCAACATTAAGGACCTTGACTTCGGCCGATGAGCCTGAGTTTTCTTCTTCTGCGTCCTGCAAATTTCTTCCCCTTCTTCAGGTGGACTAGAGTATACAAGAGGCATCGTGAGATACGCTGTCAAGTGCTATTGATTTCACGTATCGCGCTCAGAAATAAAACCAAAGTGAGTTTGTGTAATGCTAGATGAGCTTGCTCACCTCTTAGTCGTATTTGAACTGCGTATCCATTAAAATGAAGTATGCTGGACATTCATATAATAACAGCTCTGGTTCCTGCAGGACAGATATGTGCTATAAAGATCATTAGGAAAAGCCACTACCACTTTGCCCAAGCAGCAATTATAAAAGAGGACCCTCCTTAATACAGGTTCCTTTCCTTAAAAGAACAGAAGAAGGCTGATGTTGTCATGAGCCCTCTAGAACGGTGTTTGAGACACCTGGATTCAAACGGCATTTGGTCTTCAGGCTTGTTTGTTCTCGAGTTGTTGAGTCACTGAATTTCTGCATTCCTCTGCTTCACACTGTGTAAAGAGCAATAATGCATTCTCTTACCTATTATTTCTCCTGTATACTTGGATCAGAAATAATTTGTGTCGGGAACCACCTCTTCTGTGAAAATAGGCACAGCATAGTTGCTCCTAGAGTATCATAACACTATTTATAAGGGATAATTGAAATAGATCTTCTGTGTCAGTGGAAAGATTCACTGTAAAGGCCCAAGAGTTCTTATCCAGTGTTCAAACCTGCTGATGTACTCTAGGTGATACCTTCAGGAAAAGAACAGTCGTAAAATAGATATTCTGAGAGTTTGGCCTCTGTACCCCACAAAAAGAAAAGCAAGACTTCTCTACCCATGCATACCGCAAAACCGCTTTTCCTTTGCCTGGGGAGCTCACTGTTAAAGCAGCTATATTTGAGCGCATTCCTCTGTTTATCCTTTTGTTGACATTCCTAACAGATAAAACTGGCAAGCCTGACTGACATCTGTATGGATTTCATTTACACAGCAACAACGCGTATGAGAAAAAGGCCTCCTGGGAGACTGCTGAGACTCTTGTTCGTTATCGTTATCACTATCATGATTCATGCAGATGATGAGACTCCCCGCTACATCCTCCTCCTCGTGCTCTAGGTTGCACTTTGCAGCACCTTGCTGTCACCAAATGGTTGTACAAGCAATCAGTCTCCCTGTCACCCCCGGAGTTTCTGCGGTATCATTCTCCCTGCTTCCACGCAGGACACCCGAGCTGAGCAGAAGGTGGATGATGTGCTCCAAACATCAGCACGAATCCCAGACAAGACACAATTCAGCCCCGCTAACCCAGGCTGCCGGTGTCTGGGGAGAATTCAGCCAATCTCACAGCTGCTGTTCAGCTGTTGCAATACCTATCCAAAATGGCACTCTGGCAAAGCAGGAAGAGAAACTCTCAGTTACCAGACCATTAAGTGCCAAACCTGCTTTGCCTCTTCAGTAAAAGGTCTCTGCTTTTTTTTTTTTTTCACATCACAGCAAGCTGTATCAACATGCAGACCAACTGAAATACAAGCAGAGAAGTGGGAGAGAGACCTGTGAAAATCTCATTTCTTTTCCAGACTATTTTTCCTGAGCATCTACTGGGTTACGTTATGCTGTTATCACTGCAACTGCATCGATGAAAGGGGAAATAGTAATTTCATTGTTAACCTCAAAATTATTTCACCAGGGTTCAGTGAAACAGCTATGTTAAGGCAATTAAATAAACTGTAATGAAAAATGAGACACCGTTTTCATGACTTATGCTTTTACAAGAATTTTGCTAACGATTGCAAAAGGTTAACACGCTTTATATGAATCTGCAGGTATCCATCAAACACAGAAAGCGGTCCAGGGAAGCCACACTGCAAGGCAGAGACATCTACTGGAAGCTTCTTGCAGTTGCCTCGTGCATCGTGGTGCAGCTCTCTGGGGCTACGAAGCCCCCCAGCAGCCCCAAGCTGCTGCTGCTGCTGCTGCCTCCAGCTGGTGAGCGGATTTCTGGCTAATGAAGAATTCAGCACACGCCTTCCTGGCAATGGCCAGTCAGCCACTCAACAGGAGCCAGAAATCTTTAAGCGATACGCTCGAATTTAAATCAAAACTTTCGCATCTACATTGAAGGTTACAGTTCTCTTCCAGCTGCCTGACATTGAACCGTCTGTCAGAGGAAGACTGGGCACTGGCAAAATCCTTCCCTTTCCCAACTGTACACAGCAGGAGAAGATCAATGTTTTAATTAGGGAAAGGACCTGTCAGTAAACTTCCCTGCAATTCTGTAATCTTGACGATGTGATTGCACCAAGGCTAAGAACATACTTTTACTCAAGTTAAAAACCGAAAATGAGGTTTCAGATTTCAGCATCTAAATAAATTGCCTCACTTCTCATGGAGACGACTACTCGATCTCCACCTAAGTGGTGGATCCAAATCCCTGTCCCACTTCCTCCTTCACAGTGGAAAAACACAGCTTGACCATACTGGGTTGATGGGATCAAAACGTGTTTTGACTATATCCTAGTCCCCTGTTTTGTTTTCGGACACTGGCTTGAATATTAAGACAGTGCGGAAAGCACTCACTGAGTGAATCCCAGGAAGAGGAGGCCCTGTTTTGTACAACAGCAGAAAACAGGACACTTCCCAAACTAAATTCCCTTTTCTCCAAGTGCAGAGATACAGCTGGTGCAAAGCATCCTACAAATGAAAACGAGCTGTATTTGATTCCATACACACCAAATGCTTGAACTGTGTTTAGCACATCACAGGTCTACGGTTTGAGCAATGCTCCCCAGTGTAACAGGTTTGTTCCTGCAGACACCGGTTCACATCTGCTGGGAGCCCATTTTAAAACCAGCCTCTGCTCTTACATTGTAAGAACAATTCTCTCCCTCAAGCTACTTGCAGATAAAAACATGTTTACCTCCACCTATCAAAGCATCGGGGGAAAACAACAGCCCCTTGAAGGAAATTAATCCCTGAAACCCTTTTGAAATGTTATAAACAGCTTACTACCAGAGTGAACAGATGCACTAATAAGGATAAACAAGCACTTGGCCCAGACCCTCGGTGGGAGTTAGCTGCATGTCCACCTTCCACTCCAGACGGTGGCAGGCAAGTGCTGAGGGCCCGGTGGGTGGTCGCCAAGGGCCAGTTAACACTGTGCAGCCAGGGGTACCCAAACCAGCAGATCCCAGAAGTTATTCCATCCTGGTAGTCCATGTCACCACAGCAGCTCGCTTACCCTCATTCAGCCACGTCCATGGAAGCTTTATCACAGCGATGGGCTTTTTAAAAGCAGTTCTGTGGGTCTGAACTTGCACTGCCCACCCTCAGGTGAGGCTGTTAAACACCGCAGTATGCACCTTGCCTGCCATAACAGGGAAGTGGCTAAAGCATGTGGTTTCGGGATAAAAAGGCCTGCCTTCCAGTGTCTGCCCCTAACCATGTTTATGTATTCCTCACCAGGCAGTCTACGCGGCAGGAGCTACCCGTAGCTTTCCTCTCCCAGCCAAACAAGCCTCTCCCTCTATTGACCAATGAATATTTAATTATTCTGTGCAAAATCAAGCAATTTTCCCCAGAAACACTCAATCTTCCCTTCTGCTCCTGAACAACCTGCTCCTGGGAGTAGCACCCCCCTCAGACAAGTGAAAATGCAAACAGGTCTCACCCTCCTGGATGAGAGCTCTGCGAGGGTAGGTAAAAGAAGGTAATACAGAAGATGTTCTGGTATGCCCCACAAAACAAGGGCAAGCTCACTAGGATTCGTTCTGCCAATTTTGCAGATGCAACAGAAGTCTGGCATCTCTCTGCAGAGTCCAGGAGTATCCATGAGCAGGTCCCGATAGGTCATGGAGAAGATATGGGGAAAAAAATAGGCACTTATGGACTTATCTGAGCATAGGCGCTGAAGATCAAATGTTGCCCTCAAGAGACTACAGGGTATATAGGGTGGATGCTGTCTTCAAACTACACAAAAGCCAAAAACAGCTACAGGGAGGAAGGTAGCTTCTGAAGAAGTTCATGGCGTAGTACAACTTTGCTGCAGGGCAGGAAGCCTGCTGAGATCCTCTCCTTGATGTGACTCCCAGGCAGGTGGCCCGTGCTGTGTAATTCTGCAGGGAACAGCCAGGCATCTGGGGAGTCAGAGCAAGGTGGAGACGCCTTGACTGGTATGCTGAATTCATTAAGCAGCTCAGTTTTGAAGAAACAGAATGGAAGCTATATAGGAAAGGGCATTTGAATTCTGTCCTTCAGCAGGTATGTTATCAAGCGATCCCAATGTCTTTTGGAGTTTTAACCTCAAGGACAAAGAACAGAGCCTGGCCTACGCTTTAGAAAAGGAATAAATCTCTGAAATGAGGTTTTCTATCTGTATTGTTTAAAAAACATCCCTATGTATCTGCATTCCGTGGTGTGGCATTTCAGATGGTCCCTATGTATTAAAGCATCAGGTTGCTATTAAATACCCAAATTATGAGCAAAATCCAGTTTAATTTTATGCCCTGGTTATGCTAAACCTTTTTTATTTCTGCCCACCATCCACAAACAGTTGCATAAAATACAAAGTGCCCGCACTTGAGTTACACAAGTGAACAAATACTGTAAACAATGATTACAAGTATTCCCCTCGCTTAAATACCTTAAGAATGAGCACAATTACAATGGTCCCACTTCAAGAAACATGATTAAAGTACCCAACCCTTACGCATGGAAAATAGCTAGGTACATAAGCTGGAAACAGTCAGATCACGAGTCTTTAACAAGGCCGAATGGCTTAACTTTCTCTGCCCTTACCAAGGAGTTTCCACCTTCTCACGCAGGGAACGAAGCACATCGCTATGTTAACCAGAAGTGGAGGATGCATACCTTGTTTACTGTTAAGTTAAAGCTGTGCTGCTTTTTGCATATAGAAGCAGCTCCTAAGTAAGCTCCTGAGAATTACTTTTGGGTTATGTGTCTTTCCATTACTTAGGAGAAACAGAGATGCTGAAGATGGTAACTGCAATAGAACTTAGCTTAACTTTTCTTCCACTATGGTATTTGTTAGCAGCTACTCATTTATCAATATTTTCTATTTTTAAAAAATCTAACTTAAACTACATTAAGGAAACACCAGATTCTCACAACTGATTTCTGCCTGAAACGAAAACCTGATCTGCGAGAACCTGAAAATCCGTTACTCCTCATGAGGGCAGAGCTTACCAGAGCGACAGCTGACAAGAAGCAAACCCACGTTGTACCTCACGTTGTGTTTCTTGGATTAATTACTACTTCTGCTCCTCCAGGATGCATTTGAGGGGCAGGTTACACCTGCATTCTCCTTACTTGTCTAAATGTCAGGCGGGCAAGAAGGAAATCTCCCCTCACCATTGATATGAAGACATAAAGGCTGCCATGCCTGTCTCACTGTTGAACAGTTACATTCAAAGAACACCGTTAAGTTGCACAAGCGCATCAGAGCACTTCAGGGAGAGGAGATAAAATGATTTTAAAAGGGAAAGCGTAGCCTCAGTGCAGGAGACCCCAGTGCCCTCGCCAGAGGCATCACGAGAGACAAGACGAAACGTTGACTACTCTGCTTCAGCTTCACATGTCGGATCAAAAACCCATCCCAGGTCCCGGACGGTCTCGGGCTGCCGCCAGGACACACACCAGCAGTGAAAGCCAGGGGGCTTCCCCGCCAGGCCCCTCGGCTCCAGGGTTCCTTGTCCGTGGCTACGGCTGCCTCACCACGGCACCCAGCGCTCCTCCAAGAAGCCGCGGCCACCATCGCCCGCCGTCGTGGCCCAGGGCTTTACTGTCTGTTTCCGGCCCGGGGCCCACAGGGCGGTTGCCTGCGCCGCCTCAGCGAAGGGTTCCGGAACACGGATGCCAGTAATAATTNCACCCTCCCCCCTCGCCACCCGCTGCCCCACCCCGCTACCGCCGAACGACCTTTCTCTCCGCCCATTGGCTGGCGTCCGCCGGAAGTAGCCGCGCCCCCGTTTCTCCTGGGAGTTGTGGTTTCTCCACCCCCGGCAGAACGCTGGGGCCGGCGGGGCGCGCAGGACGCCGGTACCACCAGTCCCGGCGTGCGGCGCGGCGCGGCAGGAGCCGTCAGCAGTCGGCGTTGACGGGTGCCGCTGGGCGGCCATGGCCGGGCAGATGGCGGTGCTGGGTGAGCGCGGGCGGCGGCGCAGGGTCCCGGCCCTACCCCTCGAGCTGCCGAGGGGACGGTGGTCCGGGGCGGGGCGGGTGGCGGTGGGGCCGGCGGAGCCCCCGGAGCCCAGCGGGGCCCGGGCGCGCCTCGTCACCCTGCTGGCGGCGGCGGGCTCTTGGCCGCAACGGCGCCGTTGTGCTGGGGCTCTCGCTGTCTCGTCGCCGCCGTTATGGCCCCGGACGGGCCTTTCAGGAGGGGCGGCCTCCCGCGGCGTGTTCTGGGTCTTCCTCTGTGTGCCGAGCCGAAGCGCTCGGTGGAGCCTTGCCGAGAAACGCCTGGAGGGTTCACGGCCGGAAGGAAACGCGTTCTTTCCCAGCAGTAGCCTGTTGGAAGCACGGCTGTGGCCGCTCTTCCCTGCGGGGCGAAAGAGCTTATCCGCTCTGTGGAATTTAAGCTGTTTAGATTTCTTGAGATTTTATTTGTTCGTTGGTGCTTTTTTTTTTTTCCTTCCCTGAGGCATTGCTTTATGCTAGATTTTTGGGTTTCTTGATTGGTTGATTTCGTGTAAAATTTTAAAAAAAACCCGCATCTGTACTTCACAGAATCACAGCATGGTAGGGGTTAGAAGGGCCCTCTGGAGATCCCCCAGTCCAACCCCCCTGCCAAAGCAGGTGCCCCCAGAGCAGGGTGCACAGGAGCGCGTCCAGGCAGGTTCGAATCTCTCCAGAGAAGGAGACTCTGTAGCCTCCCTGGGCAGCCTGTGCCAGCGGTCTGTCACCCTCATAGTAAAGACATTCCTCCTCATGTTCAGGTGGAACTGCGTGTGCTCCAGTTTGTCCCTGTTTGTCCAGTTTGTCCTGTCTCTGGGCACCACTGAAAAGAGTCTGGCCCCAACCTCTTGACACCCACCCTTTAGGTATTTGTAAGCATTGACCCCCATTTACCCCCTCAGTCTTGTCTTCTCCAAGATAAAGAAGACCCAGAATGAACACTCAGGTCTGTTTTGGGCCACATACAGGCTGTGAGCAGAGATGAGTACAGGCCTGTGTGCTGGGCAGATAAGGGGACAGATGGCAGTCACACTTGTAAGGTGGGTAGCAAGATTAGGGCTGAGGCCAGAAGCCACCAGTTGGGATTTTCTTTGTAGGATTGTTTTGCTTTTGTTTTTAAAACTTTTTCTGTACAGCTGCATGTTGTGATCAAGAGTCAACATGGAACTATGATGCGTCCGTTTCAGTAGTGTGCGTTTACCCCAGTGGAGAGGGTTAAAGGAGGTGCCTTTTCTGCATTTAAGTGCCTCCTGCAAATGCAGTGCTGGACAGTCCTCAGTGTCCTGTATTGACATCGGCAGTTGGCATCTCCTCTATCTGCTGTTGGTTGCATCCAGTGCTCGTACACTGTGTTAACACACTACTGTGTTTAAGTTCCCAGTTTTAGGAGCCCTAAGTTAGTGGGCTTGGTTCTGTCTCCAATTGCTTTGCTATTAATTAGTCTAAGATGTTGGGATTACTTAAATGTCAGTGATTTAAATGTATCCCAAAGCATACTGGTACTTTTTTTAGTTTTGTGGTTTCCGTTTGTTTTGTTGTTTGGGGAAAAAAAAGTCCAGAGTTGGTACAACAGACAAAACACACTGGACCATTTAAGTTATGTGGCTTTCAGGTTCATGTTTTGATAAAATGTTTGGTATTTACCTTACTAATAAACTAAAAGCATTCTGAGTTTCTGACAAATCCATCAAAGTGAAGGTTATATTGAAGGATTTATCAGATAGTTAAAGTAGTTATTTTAAATTTGCTTGACAATTTTGCTTGTCTGTGTCTACATACGCCTCTTCTAAAATCTGCTAGTTTGGCCACAAAGCTTTAGTATCTGCCCCTCTTTTACTACAGTTAAATATTGAATACATTTGCCTTATCTGGGATTGTTTTGTGGCTTCTCTTGTGGAGAAGGGGAGAAATCAGTCCCGAAATTTCACAACATTAAGCAGGTGTCTGTTTACNGCTAGATTTTTGGGTTTCTTGATTGGTTGATTTCGTGTAAAATTTTAAAAAAAACCCGCCTCTGTACTTCACAGAATCACAGCATGGTAGGGGTTAGAAGGGCCCTCTGGAGATCCCCCAGTCCAACCCCCCTGCCAAAGCAGGTGCCCCCAGAGCAGGGTGCACAGGAGCGCGTCCAGGCAGGTTCGAATCTCTCCAGAGAAGGAGACTCTGTAGCCTCCCTGGGCAGCCTGTGCCAGCGGTCTGTCACCCTCATAGTAAAGACATTCCTCCTCATGTTCAGGTGGAACTGCGTGTGCTCCAGTTTGTCCCTGTTTGTCCAGTTTGTCCTGTCTCTGGGCACCACTGAAAAGAGTCTGGCCCCAACCTCTTGACACCCACCCTTTAGGTATTTGTAAGCATTGACCCCCATTTACCCCCTCAGTCTTNTCCTGTTGCTGGGCACCACTGAAACTGGTCTACCACTGGAATTCATAGAAAAGGTGTAGAAAAGATTCAGAGGAGTGGGAAGATGCTGTTCAGGAGCTATGACTGAAATAGCAGTTGTTAGCATGGATTTGAATCTTTAGATTTCCAGTGGAGTTGGAGGAGATGTTTGAACCAAAAATTTGTCATTTCACTCTGATTTTGTGCACCCTCATTAACTAATGTCCCTTATAGGTCATTCATAGGCAGTTCCACCCAAAATATTAATTAACCTATATTTTTTGAAGTGCCTTGCAGAGACAAAAATATTACAGAGTGGTGATAATTTTGGCTTTGGTGTACCTCTTGGGCTTTTTTTTTTAAACCGGTTTAGTATTTAAGATTTTTGACTCTTCTGACCACTTTTTGTTGAATTAAGAGACCTGAACTTGCTGATGACCTTTGAAGAAATTGAATACTAATTAGGTAGCTGAGCAGGCTTCAGAGCATGAAATAAAACTGTGTGAGGTGTAATGTATAATGCTGTGTCATTTGCATTGACTTCTAAGTTTGCAGCAGTAGATACTCTTAACTCTTTATTAAAAATCTGTGTTTCAGGTTCAGCTATTCTGGCCCTCTTGTTAGCTGGCTATCTAGCACAGCAATATTTACCAATGCCAACGCCGAAAGTAATTGGGATTGACCTTGGCACGACTTACTGCTCTGTTGGCGTCTTTCTTCCCGGAACAGGGCAAGTGAAAGTTATTACAGATGAAAATGGGCACAACAGCATACCAAGTATCGTCTCTTTCACGGACAGAGATGTGTATGTAGGATATGATGGCCTAGAGCTGGCTGATTCAAATCCTCAGAACACCATATATGATGCAAAAAGATTCATTGGGAAGATTTTCACTTCAGAAGAACTGAAAAGTGAAAGTAGCAGGTATCCCTTTAAGGTAAGTAGCCATCTTCTTCAATTCTCTCCAAGCAGTAATCTGTAGGAACCTTGAAACATGTCTTGTCTGACCTTAAGTCATGTGGCGAAATCGGGTATGCCTGAAAACCAGAAGAGGTATCCAGCAAGTGGAGTAGGAAACGGTTGTGGAAATTGTGTGGGTGTTCATGAGAGCTAATAGTGATTTTCCAGAGGACCCGGTTGCTGTGGGATGTGTTTTGGGTAACCTTCCAGCCCCTTCTCTTAAAGTATAAATTTCAACTTGAAATTCTAACTCTGCTTTGCTGAAACATCACTTTTTCCCTGAGCCTAATAAAAAAAAAAAAGACAAGTGTAAAAAGTCATGTCTTCTCTGTCCCACTGCATTTTTTTTTTTCCCCAGCACTTTTCTAGTGCTTACTTGACCAAGCAGCAGATCTGGAAAGCTGCTTTTTAAGAAGAGTATTGCATTGATTTAGCATGGTGCAGTATTTGCTGAAAAGAGACAATTTTTCAGGTAGGTACTATGAACAGTCTTTGAATTCTTTACTTGTTAAAAGAAGCTGTTCAAGTACCAACCTGTTTGCTTCTTTTCAGAAAGAAGAACCTGCAGGAAGCTTTATCAGTAGGGTAAACCTAATGATTATGAAGTGTTACTTTTGTGTTTGAATGAGGTGTTGCAGTTGATGACACAGTTGCTAGGTCTTAACTTTTTTTTAATACCTCCTACCTGGGAACAGTGGCGTCCCCTGCTTTGGATACACTTCGACCCCTTAAGTGGCAAGTTTTGCGCAATACTCGTAGTCAAGGAATAAAAGCGATTCAGGAAACGGCAAAAGCACATTCATATTTTTCCAGAATAAACAGACTATATGCAAAGAAAACATTTGTCGGGAGCAGGGTGGGAAGCATAAGGAAAAGATTTCTCACCTGTGGGTTGTGTTGCTTTTTCCTCCTAGATTTTCAACAACAATGGATCAGCTGAATTTTTTGTGACAACTAATGAAACCTTTCGCATCACTCCAGAGCGTATTGGCTCTCAGCTGCTACTGAAATTGAAGAGAATGGCAGAAGCCCATCTTGGCATGCCCATTTCGAAGGCGGTCATCTCTGTGCCAGCAGAGTTTGATGAAAGGCAACGGAATTCTACGATTAAGGCAGCTAACCTTGCAGGTGATGTCTCTTTATTCCAGCATTTTTCTGTGAAACCTTCAGGTCTGTTTTGTTAATGGTGAAGTCTTTGGAGAGGACATAGAAACAGTGAATCACTGATAGAGAACCTTAGAATGGATTTTTTTTTTTAACAGACCATTAACAATTGTGAGGAACAGCAGAGAACTCTCAGGTACCGACAGGTGCAGCTGACTAATGCATACGTAGATAGCTGGAAGTAGTCCATTTTTACTTCAGGGAAAATAGTCTTTTTGGTAGTCTCCAAACAGAGAGACTATACAGAGCACTCTTGGACAATAATTTAAACAGAAATATAACGTGTGAAATAAGTCTCCTTAACAGGGTTTCTCTGGAAGAAATGTGCTTAGGCAAATCGTGGTTCATGATGCTGAAGCAGTACTAATTTAGGCTTAAATAAGGAAGAGTTCATTGAGTATGACTGCTTAGAAAACTATTTCCTTTAGATCTGATACTTTACTTAAGGTAAGTCTGGTTAAAAAAACCAACAGACTAATGGCAAACGTCGTTATGATGTGACAACTGCAGTTTTCTGAAATGTCCCTGACTCTTGCTTGGTATCTTTGCTCATTGTAGGTCTAGTAGTTTTGCGAGTAATCAGCGAACCCACAGCTGCAGCTATGGCTTACGGACTCCACAAATCCGATGTGTTTAATGTTCTGGTGGTGGATTTGGGTGGCGGAACTTTGGACGTGTCCCTGTTGAACAAGCAGGGAGGGATGTTCCTCACACGAGCCATGGCAGGTGAGAAAAATGCTTTGCTTTCTCAAGGAGTGGAGTAAAAGAAAGGTCTGCCTAAAGTCACTGTTAGAGGGGCTTTTTTTTTTAAAAACGTACCAGCCTTGTCACAGAGTGTTCTCAGCTGCCTTTCATGCAAAATTAGGCTTGTGACTCGAAGGAGGAGTAAGTTGTGGTTTCACTTTATCCATGGCTGTTAACTCCTGTGCCCGCTAGTAAAGTGCTGGTGTGTGTTACAGTTACTGTGACTGGACTTCTTAGGGCCTGAGTATGGTTGCCTGTGGTGTTAGGTGTGTAACAAATTTATATAGCTAAAGCTTGTTCTGTGTCTGATGCCTTCTCTTCTGATGTTTCAGGTAACAACAAACTTGGGGGACAGGATTTTAATCAGAGGTTGATGCTGTATTTATATGATCAGCTCCACCAAATGTATGGTTCTCTGCCAACAAGAAAAGAAGAAATACATCGCCTCAGACAGACCGTGGAAGCAGTTAAATTAAATTTGACTGTTCATGAGGCAGCTACGCTAAGGGTGACGTTGACTATGCCAGAAAGGAAGCTTACAAAAGAACTTCCAGAAAGCGAGGGAAAAACAAACGCTGTGCTAAAAGGCAAGCCTTCACAAACAAAAGATCTGAAAAGTCTTGGAGACACTTCGAAAGTAGAGAGCAACTTTGTCAAAGTTGTCTTTGAAACGGAAATCTCTAGGAAGCTATTTGAGATGTTAAATGAGGACCTTTTTGAGAAGATTCTTGTGCCCATTGAACAGGTGTTGAAGGAAGGCCACCTACACAAAGCAGAAGTGGATGAAATTGTGTTAGTTGGAGGCTCCACCCGGATTCCTCAAATACGCAAAGTCATTCGGGATTTCTTTGGAAAGGAACCGAACACCTCTGTAGATCCTGATCTAGCAGTTGTGATGGGCGTAGCTATCCAAGCAGGAATTGTTGGTGGGTCCTGGCCTCTCCAAGTCAGCGCTATAGAAATTCCTAATAAACATTTACAGAAGACTAATTTCAACTGAAAAGGAACTCTTCCCCGTTGCATTCTGTCTCCAAAAGCGTGCTCTTGACGGCACATACTTACCTGACTGGGAGTGGAGCCTGGTCTTAGCCATATTCTATTAATTTTTTTATCTGTTGCAGTTAGGTGTTACTGGACACCTAACTGTGTTAAAGCTAGATGTTACTATAAAGGTACGAGTGATTTTTTTTTTTTAATTTCTGGAGTGTCCTGTATTTGCTTCTAGATCGGATATTGGATGAAAATGCTAGCGATGACACACCTGCATTTTCTTGCTAAATTTTATTAGCAAATCCTGAAGACGCATATGTTTAAAATACAAAGGGAACGTGACCAAAGGTTAGAGGTACTGTGGTATGGTGCTGTGGGTATTCCCAGGTCCAGCCTATTTACTCTGAAAGAATGTGAAGCAGTGTTAATGCACATAGCACTAGCAGTGTTGAGCTTGAATTTATTTATTAAATTGAGTCATTTGAGCATTTAAGCACCTTTCTAAAAGGCACATTGCGGCTTGAATGAGACTTACGCATTCACTTGATTCTTCTGCTGTTCATAACAGTATAATGGTGTTGCTGAGGCTGTACAGCAAACTGTCTTGTGTTTCCGCCGGACTGTATTAAGCAACTTAGCTCTTGCTAATGTAGAGTTACTTAGCATGTCTCTGAGGGCTGGCTTCCTGATCTAGTTTTGATGGTTTACGTACAGGTGCTGCTGTCATACCACTGATGTTCTCCACAGAGAACAAGGGCATGCTGCCAACTGTTTGTACCTCCCCTTGCCTTACCTGAAAACTGAAAAATTATATGTGTCTTAAAGCTATGTCTGTATGTCTTCCCTTGAATTTGACCAACACATATTTCATTGTTGCGCACCCACAAGTGTGTGACGTCTTTCCCCTGGAGTGCCCCAAGCTGTGCTGTTTTCAGGGAGAAAGCCTGGGACAGAAGGTACTACCTGGATGAAGTCTACTTCCTGTAGTCCTAGTAAATGAAAATTCAGCCAACTGTTCTGCACTCTTTAGCTTGTATCTCTGGCTTAAGTTTTGTCGTATCTCCACTCTAAATGTAGATCAGAGATTGCTGCTGTTCTTTTGGGAAGGAGGCAGTGTGTGTAACTCAGGATTTGAGGTAGTGCTTCTTAGGACTTTGTTTTAGGCAAATAGTTTGCTACCCCACTATCTAGGAAATGCATGAGGAGAGAAAAATCAGTTATCTGAAAAAAAAAATGGTGACAATTCAGCTCTCTCTGGAGGGTTAAATCTAGCCTTAAAGGCCAGTTGAATTCTTTTATCTGTGTGGAAATTTCTACAGTGAAAACATTTCATTCCATTAAGACTGGCGTCAACACCTGTCAACCCAGTCTAATCAGGTAAGCTCTGCTTGCCAAGATAAAGTGTGGGGCTTAGATTTATTGTTTAACCTATGACTGTATTAAAACAGGCTTTTTATTTTCCTGGCAGTACACCTGACTTGTGGCACTGCCGTAAATCAGTTGTGCCGATTCAGCTGTTTGCGTAGCTATTGTCTAAATGTACCTTTGAAGTAATCCAATTAAAATACTCTTAAATTGAGTCATAGCTACACACAACCATTCCATCAGCATTGTTTAACTTCACAGAGGATTCCCAAAATATTGCTAACATCTGTTTAATTTCCCTGAGTTGAAAACCAAAGTGATTTTTTTTATTTGAGGATTTTTTTCCTTTGTGCCTCTTAGAAAGTGACCCTGTCGCTTAAGTCTGCATAGAGCTTCCAGTAACATGTGACTGTGTGTTCAGAAGAAAGTTACACAGTTATAAACAGTGAGTGGTAAGGGCTTATCTGCAACTCCTGAGTTGAAAGAAGTGCCTCTTCATTAAAATCATGGATGAATGCCAATATACAGAAAAGTTCTTGTACGCAGTTGCTCTTCAGGGCCTTGCCCTGCAGGTATAAATGTATGTAATTAATTCAACATATATTCCAATGTCTTTGGAGTCATTGTGGCCTTTCCTTCTGCCCTGCTGTGAATTCATCTCAAAGTCTACTGGAGTTACAGTAAAAGTCTTCAGTCCTCATTTTTTTAATGCACTCTGTAAAATGAGCAGACCTGCATAAAAACATAACCACATTACACTGAAGTTAAACTATTAAAAGCATTTTGCAATTTTGGGACAAGTTAGGAAGGAGCGTGGCAGTAACTTTAAACTGTTAAACTCCATGCAAATTAAGTACTTCTTTCTTTTGTGTACTCCTTCACCCTGGAGGAATTAAATCTCCTTCAGTGTTAACCTGGGAATTGCACCGGAAGGGCAAGTTATTTACTTGTAAAAAAAAAAAAAAAAAATTCCCCAAAGGGTATTTATTCAGATTTCTATACGGATTTTTTTTAGTAGAGAAGTTACTGTATGTTGGATATCTCACAATGCATCCTTATTTATTAAATAACTGTTTTCTGATTCCTGCAATCAAGTTATTTATAATGTATCTTTTGATTTTTAGTACTGTATTTTGGCAGAAACCATTGAATTTGAAAAGATGAGTCCACTGCACTAAGTGGATGTTTCCAGGTATGCACAGGTCCTGCTTACAAAGTCTGTCTTTAAACAAATTGATATTTTATGGCTGAAATCTTTCTACAAACAATCCCCAAAATCTGAGTATGGTTGCCTGTGATGTTAGGTGTGTAACAAATTTATATAGCTAAAGCTTGTGCTGTGAGTTGAAATTCTGAAAGTATCAAATGCCTCACCAATTGTACGTTCCTGAATTTTTTCCAAGTGCAGATGATGAAATCCAATTTATAAATAACCTTTTAGGATGTTTTTAATAAAAATCATTTCTGTCCCTTGGACATGCCTTGTTTCAGTTTCTCCGGGAAATACTGTAACAGTATTTCTGTGTCCCTATATCTTCCTCTAATTCCTGTGGAGGTTAGAGGATGTGGTCATAATCCCTCGATTTGTCAAGGGGCTGCTATACCCTGGAGTGACAGACAGATCTTCTCTGGGAGGTAGCACAGAGGGGTGTTAGGAACTGGGCTGGGAGGGGAGAAAAACCTTTATCCTTAAGCTGTGGTTTGGGGTGGAGGAAGGGAACTGAGAAGAAAAGTGCAGGTTGCGTACAAGGAAAAGCAAGAAATGACTGGGAGGAAGGAGGAAATGCCACTAGGCGGGGAAACCCTGGTCAGAGGGGTGACAATGAACTCCTTCCTTGTGGTAGGAGTTGGTGTAGTTCCCACCCCTCCTCTGCTTATGCTGCTTGTGCCCTGCCTGCTGATCACAGGATCCCTTCCTCGTGTTGGTCAACAGCTGCAGGATGGATGGGGGAACGGCTCCTGGCATATGCAGAGTGAAGGCTGGGGCCAGGCTCATGCAGAGTATGAGCAAATGCGATGTTTGAGAAGTTTGTGCCCCAGTAGGTGCCAAATTGTTCTTTGGTATTTCCAGCTGTGAGAGGGTTTCTACATGTATGTCATCTTGAGACTCAGGCTGGGAAATGTAAGGGCTAGAGAGCCTGAATGATACTGGTGTTTCACAAATGAATCTTTTAGCTTGCAGTTTACACCCAATCCAGGGTTTCCATGGACTACTTCTGTCCAGAAACATAACCAGAAAAAATGCTACAGAGCATTTGCAAGCCTCTTGCTTCTCCAATGCAAAAGCTGTGCTGATAACGCTAAGCCAAGTCCAGCCTTCCCACAACAGACAGCAATCAACTAGGGCTGGCAAAAGGCAAAAATGCATAACTTCCTGTGAGGGAAGGGAGGGTTTCCCCTCAACTTCTTTGCAGTTTCTCCGGGGATACTGCTGGGAAAGCATAGAGCAAGGGCTGGAAGCAGGGCTGAGGGATGTGGCACCTGAGAAGATGCTGCCTGTGAGGTTTTTGAATGCTGTGGGGAAGCAAGTTGAAGCAGAGCAGGCTTCTCCCTGTGAAAAGGAAAAACAGAACAGTAGTGCCCTTCTGAGCCTCATCCTCACTTTAGACTGCCCCAACACCCTGGCTGTTCTATCCTTCCTTTCCTTAACACAAGCAGCCTAGCTGGGAAAGGAGACTAAGCAGTAGCTCCTCAAAGACATGAACTGTTGGCTCCCTCATACTGTCTCCAACCACGTGACTGGCGCAGTCAGAAGGGGCCATTTGAGAACAGCCCCAAGCTGGGCTTTTCCACACCCGCCTCTTCCTCAGCCTAGCACCTTCTCCGGAGTCTCAGCAGTTAGTGGCATATATGGGGCAGAGCCTTTCAGAGGTGGTGGGTGCCTATGAGTAGCCCCACAGGCTGAGGGGGCTGATCCCCAAATGCCCTGGTGGCATAGAATTGCTGTTTGGAGCAGAAAGTGCAGGAGAGGTGCGGTATGTGCTGAGCTGGCCTGCAGGGCTGTGACATGGCTTTGCACTGTCATCAGGCGTGTGAGGACAGTAGAGGTTGCAGACCCTGGGTGATATTCTTACTGCAAAATTGCGTTTTCCTGCCTACGCTAAGCCCGTTGGATGATTTACTTAAGTAAGCTATTGCTGCATGAAAATATAGCAGGAGCATATCATGCTGCTTCTGCCTCCACTGCACCACCTCCTTTTTCAAAGTATAGCTGTACGTGAGGCCTGGAGCTTGCTGAAAGAGAAGGAATCGCTATTATTTGGCTTTCTCTGACACGAGTCCACCACTTTCTTTTCTCTCAGACTTTGCAATTATGCAGTCTGTAGCTTTTCCCAACTGTGCTCTGAAGGTAGCCTCGAGCTGTAGGGCTGTATGAGCCCACCAGTACGCACAGAGAATCATCCTCCCCACAAATAAAAGAATAATAATTTTTTAAAAATAAAAATTACCATGCACTGATGCCAGTCCTCAGGCTATTTTCTCTGGACCTTGCAAAAAGAGTTGGTCTCTGAGGTACTGAATTTTACCTCCCTAGCCTTACGCCTAAAGCTTATTAATCAGTTCAGGAACTCGCTTCAGTCCTTTCCAGTTCCTCCTGCGATACTTACAGGTAAGGTTGGGTTTGGAAGGGAGCATGGAGGTGGGTAAGGTATGGGGACAAGGTTGGGGGAAGCAGAGCCCCAGGAGAGCCTGCCTGTGGCACTGTGAATGTTGCAGGGAAGTTAAATGCTGGTACGAGAAGGTTCTGCTCTGTGGGAAAGGTACGGTTAGCCTCACTTAGGGAAAGAAGAGGAAAACAGAGGCGAAAAGCAGGAGGCTTTTCTCTCTCCTGACAAACTTTGTCACACCGGTCTCTCCAAGACTTTCAGAAGATAACAGTTACTTGTGCAGGATTGTGCCCAGTCTAAAATCATTACATAATCCTAATAGTTTTGTGCAAGTGATTGATAGTACATTTAGTGGTGTTTTGTAGCCAATTAAACTAGGTAGTACTCTAATGTACGAAGACAGGCTTTCTTTTAAACCTTCTGAAAAGGACAGAGAAATCATTCACCTTCAGTGTAGCAGAATCACATCTTTGAGGAACTCTCTCTCTCCACACTTCTTGCTACCTTTCTAAAACAGCAAATATGGTTTCACAGGATCACAGAATGGTAGGGGTTGGAAAGGGCCTCCAGAGATCACCCAGTCCAAGCCCCTGCTAAAGCAGGTGCCCCCAGAGCAGGTTGCGCAGGAACACGTCCAGGCAGGTTTTGAATATCTCCAGAGAAGCAGACTCCACAACCTCTCTGGGCAGCCTGTGCCAGTGCTGTTACCCTCAAACTCTTTGTTTGCTATCAGGCAAGAGATTAAGATCCTACTTTACATTAGTCAGGTGTCAATATTCAAGTGATTTAACAGGGCTGTAGCCTGAAACTTTATTCATGTACTTTGGGGTTCTTTTTTAATTTGGTGGTGGTGGTGGGTTTTTTTTTTTAAGCAGTTGATGGGGATCTTCTGTTAGTATTTGAAGATAAGATTGTATTGATTGAGCTGTTACTGAATTGGAAGTTTCAGGCACTGTAATAAAAATTGAAATAAATATTTGTGGCCTACAGCAGCACAGACATGTTTAACTGGTGCTTTCAGTGAATGTACATAACCCGTCCTGCTGCTGTAATTAGTACTGAGGTTTGCAATTAAAATCTGCTAGCAAAGAGATAGCAGCACCTGACTCCATTTTTTTTTCCAGGATTCTTTCACAATGTGATTTTGTAATGCTCAATTACATAAAGAAGAAGTGGTTTTCACTTATTTGAAATAATTTTTCAGTTATTCAGAAATCACACGGTTAAAAGGAAAATTAATGTGGCAAGTTCGTTGCTTCAAAAATTACCGAAGTATACATGCAAATATGTATGTCCTAAAAATCAGCACCAAGTAATGTCTGCCTGTATGTCCACACAATAAGCAGTTTTCGTATGAATTAGCAATCATAATAAAAATGTATTAACTGAATGGGCATGTCAGGGCAACTTAATTAAGTACTATTTTTTAATTAAAACTGTGTGAAAAGCAAGATTTATTTTTCAATCAGTCTTTAGTAGTGCAACAGTTAAAATATGCCATGAAAATTACTGCTTCATTATGTTGTTCCAGTGCCAATATGATCAAAACAAGTGATTTGTATAAAGTCAGAAAGTTATTTTAAGAAACGTGATCAATATATATGGATTGTGATTGTAGTAAAGAGCTGTATTGTGAGGAGCTTTTGAGTAAGCTAGTCAGTTTATATCATCAGGAATGCCATGTATCCCTCCGTACTGGAGTAAGGAATTCTCATCTTCATTAAGAATTCATTCAGTGGTTTTCTTTATCTTCTTATCCCAGCCTCTGCAACCATTTCAGAAAACGCACCTTTTCGCTGTAGCAAATTATGTGGTGTATCATATTCTAGAATCCTTCCTGCATCCAGAACAAGCACTCTACAATGCAAAAGCAGAAAGATTACAGGAAAAGAAAAATGACCTATTCAGCCATACATTCCAGAACTACTACAGATATCTCTGGATAACGGAAACTCTTATTTAGAAGAAATATCATTGTACTGGGTAATTCATCGGTTTCTAAAGCTAGGAACTCCTATATTAAAAAAAAACCTTTTAAAAATGGCATTTTTGCTTAATTGATAAAAATTCTAAAGTATAGTCCTTTTAATCTAGAGAATGAAGTGGTCTTAATAGTATCTTATACCTGTACCTTAGCAGGAAAAGTATTAAATTAATTCTGTAATTAGAAGGGAGAAACAGAACACAGGCTATTGATAATTAATATTGATGCTCAAGTCTTTTGTGATACCTTGGACTGTACGGATGCAAAGAGACTAAGGTAAAAATTGTTGGAGTGTAAAATCCAGTAAGCGTGGAGACTGATGCATTTAAAGGAAGCCATTTATTTTTAAACCAGCTTACTAAAACTTACCTCTCTGAATCCATGACTGTATGTAACCTGTGGGCTATAGTTAACATTGTGCAGTTGTAAAACTCTCTTTTGATGGTGGACCGCACCAAGTTATCTGTTTCCATGTCAACAGAAGCTGTCGCCTCATCCAGGACCAGGATTTTCGTCTTTCGTAGCAAAACACGGGCCAAACAGACCAGCTGTCTCTGCCCAACACTGTTTAAAAATATATTTGAGAAGGTCAGGTCTGGCATATTGAGGGAGAACAATATAAAGCTGAGATTACTGTGGAGCCTCAGTGTTCTACCTTAACATTTTGTACTTCTAAAAAGACTAGTGAAATATGTTCACCTCACTTTGGAAGTTTTGATTTCTTCTTGCTCAGCATACCAGTATTAGTTAAGGGGTGACTTTTAAACCTGTGGCTGAACTTTGTAGTGTAAACCTAGACTTGCCTTCAACTTCTATATTCACATTACAATGGGGACTCTGAACAACCCAGATTGAATGCTAAACCACTTTTTAATAATGTTCAGTGTAAAAGTTTGGATACTCCTGTGTTTTAGTTGTGGTGCATGCCTTCTAGAAACTTCCTCCTGAAAATGATTTGTCAAAAGAAGTCAAGTTGATATTCAGTACGCTCCATTTAAGACCTGCCCCTTTGCTGCTGAAAGCTTCAGTATTTGTCTCCTAGAGCTTAAGAGTCCTTTTATTTCAAGCATCGCCCTCCTTACATAACTATGGGTTAATGTTTTACAAGGAAAAAATGAGTTGCTCTGCCTAAGCAAATAAAGCAAAGGAGTAAGTTCTCTGTAGTTTTGCCTTCTTTCCAGGTTTGGTGTTTTGGTGGTTTTTTTTGTTTTGTTGGGTTTTTATAAATGTAAATAAATGAGCACTTTTCTATTCAAATCTAATTAGGTGGTGCATTAATTGACACCACACACCCCCCCCCGCCTTTACCACCTGGCTCATATACTTCAGCTGAAAATAGTCTCCTTCCTTGGCTTCCCATACAGCACAGGCCATAGGACTTCATACAGTTGTGACCAGTTGGCCACCTCAGAGAAACTCGTACTACCAGAATAGTTCGACTTAGAATGATGGGAGAAGTGTTACTTTTATACTGATACTTTCTGAAGTAAATTCTCTGGAGGGAGCACATAGTTTTACAGTACCAGAAAACAACTGCAATAGTACTTTCTTGTTTATGTACCTGAGATTTTCACCACCTTCTGAAATCTCATGAAGGAGCTTCTTTGGGAGTGACTGGACAAAATCCTTTAAGTCACACAGTTCCAGTACCTCCCACAGTTCAAGATCAGAGTGTTTTCCAAGTGGATCCAAATTTGACTGCAGTGTCCCAGAAAACAAGACGGGGTCCTAAATAACAGCAGAATGTGAGTGCACAATTCCAACACAAACCTAAAACAGTCTGCAGTAAATCCTTACCTTAACATAGGGAATTGGGACGAATAATTTTGGAAAATGAGCTTTGCAAGGGTAATTGTAACATTTTTGAAGCTGGTAGATGAGAAGACAAAAATCACATGGAGTCTCAGTGTGCTCAGCTCTTCATTAAGGTGCAATGTAAAGAGCAAAAGAGTTCTTATGCATTCTCTGTGCTACCAGTTCTATGTCTGACTAAAGACCTGCCCAGCACCTGGCAACTGCAACATGAATTACTACTATTGTCAAGTTTGTGAAGCACTGGGTACTACATTCACGAACGCTGTTAAGAAAAATTAAAGGCTATAAGTCAAATATTCTTAATTTCCTACAGGAAAGGTGACATATTCAGCAATAAGAACAAAAACAACTATTGCATAAACGAGCATCACCAGCTTCTGTGCACTGAATGCAGCAGGGAATGTCTGGAAAAGTACAGGTAGACTAGTACATGCCAGGATGCATACGGGAGACAGCCAGCACTTACAACTGTAGAAACAAGCATTCAGTAGTTAAGTCTAAACATATTTTTAAGATGTACACAAAAGTGTTTTTCTTAAAAAGGCAAATTTAAGAAGTTGTTATTTGATGACGTATGAATACCTGCACAGATTTACAAACAGAACTGATGTTTTTAGAGGCAGTGAACAGACACCTTGACTAAGTGCAGTCACAGTGGTTGGGACCCAACAGGTAGACTGTAGAAGGCCAACAAAATTCACTAGCAAGTTACATGCAAGCGGAACAGTGATAATTTTGAGGAAGCTAGGTGACCAAAAAGGACTCGAAGGAATTTGAAGGATTTTTTTTTTTTCTATTCAGCTCATTCTTGGAAAGACCCAAGTTTCACTTTAAATAATAGCCTCGTCTCCATGTGCAGTCTATGGTAGAGACACACAGGAAATATTATCAGGGTGAAAGCTCCAGAAAAGCTAGAAAAAAAAGATAGACCTTCCTTTGGAAAATGTCAGATAAATTTATGTGACGTTAACATCACCCATGCACAAACATGGTTTTATCATGGCATTCAGGTAACGTGCAAAAAGTCTTCAGGTGACCATTAAATTTGTGTTCTAGGCTTTTGCTTTATACTAGAGCATTTCAATGTAAATCAGTTTAGCAGCACGAACACAATCCCAATGATATACGAACTAATCCTGTCCTGTTCTGAGGCAAGCAGTGACAGCATCACATGACAGACCATAGCAGATTAATTTAAAGACATATTACATGATTCATGTATATAATCAGTTTATTCCTTACATTCTTCACACAATTACAAGCATTTTAAAATATTTCTGCCTTCAGAAGGGACTTGAAAACACCATACGTAGCTATACACATACACATTCTGGAGAACATTAATTATTCCAGCTAAGACTGTTAAACTAAACCTGGCATAATAAAACCTAATGTCATACTTGTGGTCTCCTTGTTTAGAGGCTTCTTCCATATAATTGCCAACGTGCAGTTGTGACATTTTTCAGGATAGCACTATGCCAGCAGTACTGAAGATTACTGTCTAATCAAATAGCTAAGATTCTCAAAAATTAAATTCTAAAACCTGATAGGCTGTAACAGAGCCTGTTTTCAAAGATCAGTAAAATTCTGTTGGGCTTTTATGCCTTTCTCTCTTGGCAGCCTGTGGACTTTGAGGTTATAATTTCTCCAAAATAATGAAGTGCCTTATGTCAGTCAAAAAAAAAAAAGTTATCTCTAAAATACATCTCACCTGTGGAATAATGTTAAGATTTCCACGTAGGTCATGGAGTCCAATAGTTGATATATCAATTCCATCGATAATTATTTTGCCTTCAGATCCCTCTAGAACTCTAAACAAGCAATTTGTCAGTGTTGATTTACCAGCTCCTGTTCTTCCAACAATTCCAACCTGAAATGGAAAGTTTTCTGATAAAGACTAAAACTTTCCATGCTACACATTCTGTATGAAAAATGATTAGTCAATTCAGTTTCAGCTTTCAGTTCAAAACTTCATGTTTTTTCACCAACACACAATCCTATAGGCGGATAAAACTGTTTAAAACTCACTTTTGGAATGTGTGACTCACAATCACAGCTCTCCTTCAGAAGCTGTACAGCCTATGCCTGGTTCAGTGGGAATCCTTCCCATTTCCCCTCCCTTTTGACTAGCACTGCTCAGCTCAAACCAGTGACTCTAAACTAGGACTCACTTGGCGCTCCTTGATCCCAAACCCAAAGCTGGTTAGCACTGATCTGGCAGCTTATTTCTCTACATGAATACTCACCACAGTGGACAAGAGATTTAATTTAAAATTTGGACCTTCCTTAAAACTGCCAAATTCATAAAACACTATCTGAGGTTTTTCTCATTTGTGTTTTCTTTAATGTCTTATCCACTTACCATCTTCCCTGTTCAACATCACCTTGCTGTATCTAGTATTGGAGTCTCCTCATATGAAACCTTTTTGAAGCAGAAAGTTGGGAAACAGAATTTTATACCTCTGATTTATTTCTGATTACATACAGTACCTTCTCTTTACTCTGTGTCTGAAAAGATATATCATTCAGGGCTAAACCAAGATCCTTCCTGTACTGAGCCTTGTAGTTAACAAACTCTATTATTCCTCTATCAGGCCAACCCACCGGTGGTCTTTTTGACATTATCCACGGTTCCTGGAAGGAAAACCATTGGTATTTCAGTATATGACAGTAAAAATGTTACAAGTTAATAAAAACATTCGGAAAATTATATCTATCTTTAAGAATCCCAGCAAGTTTAGGATAATTCCAATGCAATATAAGGGAAGGTGAACCTACTTTCATCAACACTGGGCAGAAACATTCCAACTGGGTTTTTTAGGGGTTTTCAGTTGTGATTTTTTTTAACAACATCTTATACACTCACTTAAAAAAACCTAAACTCTATTTAACTGGGTAGTTGCTAATAGTCTAGTATCTGTTCCATCTATTGACAGGTACTGAATGTAATCTGATGCCTTATCTCCCAGACATTTAAAACACATATTTTATGAGACACGTTTTGTTTTGAAAAGTAGAGTAGGAGAGAACAGGAAGATGTGAACAAAGGTTAAGAAACATAAACATGGAGGAAGGCTAAACAAGAATGAAGAAGTAGAAGAAAGTCTTGTTTCCGAGACAGACCAAGGCTCTTATGCCTCCGTACTTGACATAGCACTACTTTCAGAAAAGCAAAATAACCAAGGCAATTGGTTTGAAACAAATGTCTCCCCAGACATGAGGTGAGCAACTGTTAGGGGTCTGACAGGCCTCTCTTCCCCTCCTAAAATGCTCCTCTTGGTTGCACATAACATAAAGAGTTCTCCTGAGCTGTAGCTGCATTAGTCTTACTACAAAAATCTATTGCTGAGAAGCATGATGAGAAACTACTGGTCAGAATAGGAATAAAAACTGCTATGACTATAAATGTAATGAAGAAGCTACATATTATTCTCAATGCAAAAAAAAAGAGAAAGTATTTAATAACAAATTATAACCTGCTCTTATAACACCTGGACATGTTCCTGTGCAACCTGCTTTAGCAGGTGGATTGGACTAGGTGATCTCCAGAGGGCTCTTCCAACCCCTACCATTTTGTGATTCCATGGTTATCACTTACTAATATTAGTCAATCTAAGTTAGTAATTTTCTATGCACATAAACTAAATATTCAAGGAGAATGCTCACCATTTCAAGAAGAATGCTTACCTCTTTATCCATTTTTGCATATTCACAAACTCTTTCAATTGAAACTGCATTGGTCTCAATTTCACATGCTTTACGCACCCAAAAATTTAGACTCTGAATTATCTGAGGAAACAGTTGCATCACAGAATGTCAAAATGTGACTCTACTAGAATAAGGTATACTGATTTCAAAACTTACCCTGAAGTTAATAATCTCATAAGCTGGATGCTGAATCACAGAAGCCAAAAAGTGTACAGAAAATGATGGCACAACAAATGAGCTATCACTTAGAAAATCTCAGTGTTCCTCTGAGCACTTCTTGTCTGCTTTCAGACTGCCCAATGGCTTTAGTAATTTTCACTAACATAACGTCTCCAGAAATCTGAAATTACTTCAACATGAACAGAATGAACAGTAATTGTACGATATGTTAAAAGGAAAAACATATATGGCTCATGTTGTGGGTACATTATTACACTATTCCCTAGGTAAAGTAAACTAGCAATGTGGAACAAAGAATTTGTAATGGAGATACGTATTTGGTCTACTATGTATGCCAAATTTGTTGTCTTGAGGCATTGGGAATGCTTCTGCAGACAGAATTGGTACCAATTGGTACTTCCGTGCTACCAATTCTGTGGTTAAATATTCCCACTTCTATAGAAAAAAGCGAGCCAAAATAATTCTTAGAGTCAACCGTTTTGAGATGCTGTATGTGACAAAATAAAGGATGGTGTCAATTTGACATCAGATGAAGGTGAAAAACTGTGCAGTACCTGCAACAGTCATCACCAAGTATATGATGACACAAAGGAGATTGATTGTTCTATCTCTGAATAATAGAAAATGGAACTCTTGTGAGTAGGGCGCGATGTGGATATGCCATGACAGGTAATTGTGTATATATGTTTTTTGCATTTCTACTCATTACCTGTCAGCTGTGTTTCTGAAGCACTTACCACAGCGAGAATCTGGACACTACTAGACTCCTAAGCATCACAAGATGCTTGGTTTGTATATACGTTAATACTTAAGGTTTATTTTAGCTAGCAACTTATCAGTACAGTTTACCTGACTTCAAGACACATTTGAAATGTGGCTCTCATACGACTTTTACAAGGACAATGCCAAAGTAAATTATTTTATTAAACTTAAGTAAACACTCCTACATGACATTCAGTAAGTGAACAAGAAATCAAATATGAAGTACAGTTGTACATGACTAGGCTTCTTATTTGGTTTAACAAAACACCTAAAAATAAATGATACCTACTTTTCATTAACTTGATTTTTTAATATGTTTTAATAATTATTATTTAATCTAAATTCTGATGTGGAAAATAATGTGAAACTTCTCAGAATTAACAGAATTCAAAGAAAAACTCTGTTCTGCCCATGGGGTTTAGTTTCATTGATGCCACTGCATATATTCACCTATTCAACTTCGTTGTATGTATTCTTCCCTTTTCATATGCAATATGGTAGCAGCAAAAAATATATACCATTACTTACATTTAGAGCATAGGATATCGATAAACCCACTGTAGAAGAACTCACTGTATTTCCACCCAGTACTACAAACAGTGCAGCAAAGAATACCATTAAATTTCCCAGAAATTCAAGCCTGACAGATAGCCACCTGTAGTAAAACAAGACAAAGAAAAAAGTGAATTACCTACAAAATTTTTTATAGGATAGTGAACATATTCCTAATATAATGACTCTAATATAATTATAATAGCAATTTACCCACTTTACAAAAGAGATAAGTACTATCATTCCCATTTTACAGATGGACTGGGGACAGAATATGACATGTCTAGAACTGGCAACACTGCTAAAAACAAAATGCAGGTCTCAACTCCTGGCTAGTGCTCCCTTCACTCCTCATACTGCTTTCCTACTCTTCCTGTCTGGAAAAGATTCAGATATATGACTGAAAACCAGAACTGAAAATCTTCTCCTTGCTAATCTGTGCCTGTAACTGAACTGAATCACAAAGGAAGGAGAGGAAATGATCTTATTTCCTTAAACCCAAAATTCCACTCTCAAGACCTATCCGGTGCCTGTAGGTATGGACACCAGGTTACTTCCAGATGAACTACTGAAATATGAATTTGATTTGTTCATAAACTTGTAAGAAGAACTGTTAGTTGAAATGTAGTTCAGTCCACGCTCAGGACCTATTGGTAATTTTTTTTTTTTTTTAACATTTTCATCCCAGAAAATATGTGTATTTTCTATAAACAATCCAGTTTCTGGTACATAAAGAAGAAATCATCCTAGTGCTTAGACATAATCTATGCATTCATTACAAAGAGTGCTGAATAAATTGCTCTTGTCTTTCTGCTTCTCAGTGGGTTTACTCTGACCAAAGGTAAACAGTTGTACAATTCTGCAGAAGAAGCTCTCAGTCACAGACGCAGAACTGCTGTAAAGTACCTGTTTGAGATGACGTTATTGTAGAAGTAAACTAAGTTCTCATACACAACATCATTATTTTTTCTAATGAATCTCTCTTGGTGGCCAAATGCTCGGATTGTTGATCGTCCTACAAGAGTCTCACTGAAATGGGAGATCACATGAGAATGCGATGCACCTGCTAGCCGTCGAATTTGTCGTGAACTTGCTATGTAGTATCGCTAATAAAACAGTAGACAAAACAGACATTTTAAGTTGCTACAATTTCTTTTACATTGTTTAAAATATTTGCCATATTTATTTCCAGTTAAGTCATCTGTTAAGTAATTCCTGCAAGTTTTGGCTATGAAAAAGTTGGAAGGGTCTACACAGGAAAAAAGCTATTCACAAACAGTATTGAAAAAAAATCTGTCTCTTGGAACACACCAACATTGTAATGCTGACATAACTGCAATATATACATTACTGACAAGGTTAAAATAAGAGAGTATTATTTCCAAATTCTATACAACATGTGCTAAACCACAAGAGGTAACAGCAAACTAAAATTTCTATGTAAACTTTCAAATTAGAATGTCCTGCATCTTTCTCACATGAAAGTCAGCCTTTATTTCTTCAGTGTAATGAAGTCTGTATTTAAATTCCTTAGAAGAGACTGAATCCAGGCACTCTTGTCCTTCCTCTATATTCTTATTTTAAGAATCTTTGAAGAATCTTTTAATCTTTTTAAGGTAACAAATGCAGCCATTAGTCTTAATGAAACGTTACTTTTTGGTTTCTCAGTAGCGTAACTGACACTCCAGATAAAAAATAGCACAGGTAGTTTAGGCATCATTCTATTTTACATCAGCTGTTTCAGAGTTACCCTTTTAACTTTCACTATAACATACACCTCATTTTTTCAGGTAACTCCATCAAATTTCTTGGTGGGACCTGTATCAATATTGTATCTTCCTAAGAAAAAGGAAAATATTAAGATAAAAACATATGTTGTTAAAAGTTTCCAAGCATTACAGAATATATTCAAGAAGTGTTATAAGTTTCTTTTAAGAAGCCTGAAGATTTTTTCTGAAAGCAATTTCAGATGTGCTCTGTGCGTGTGTGTATATATATATACACGTTTGGAGGGTTTTTTCACAATAAGGAATAATTTAAGCCTGTAGCCTTGATTGTTTTGGACATTTCATCCACGTACATCAGAAATCCTTATAAAAGCTTAATGCACTTACTTGGATAGTAAAATAAAAGTATCCCAGGGGAATAACTACCACTATGAATAGTGGTGAGGCAGATGTGATAACTAGAATGGTTCCAATAACATCTAGTGTACAATTTAGCCAGCTTCGTAAGTAGTAATGGAAACGGAAGTCCACGATAAATAAGTCCTGTAACAATGCACAGAAGAATCAAGATTTTGTGAGTAAATTCCACTAAAAACTTCAAGAAAGCATCCTTTAAAAATGGAATCAAACTAAAATATCTTTAATAAAAATTAGTAGGAACCGCCTTGATTATATCCTAATGAAATATATTCACATATCATTATTATTTGTCTAAGTGAAACAAACATAACAGCTTTTAGACTGTTCATGGTATGTCAGAGAACAAGCTCAGAGTGCGTGAAGTCAAAAAAGAGACAGCTCTTGCTATTTTGCTACTCAATGCTAGTTAGCTTACACAAAGCACATCAGACTGAAAACGAGTCCCAGAATTCAAATCCCAACTCTTGCATACTTCTGTTAATAACTGTAGAAGTGTACTGAAATATTACTAATCTCTTACTATACATAGTAAAGCTTTTTCAAACTCATTTTATAATACATTGCTACCAAAGACTAGGGGCTTCAGTGAAACCTAAATCAACTGATCTTTTAGTGTATTACACAAGCACTCCTGGGTCTATTCTAGAGAACACAGCCATCAACAGTCACTGTGTTAGAAGTAATCGGTAATGCATTGCAACAATCTACTTATAATGAGAATGGGAAGTATTAAAGTCATAGGAAATAACACTTGTTTGTGTATTAGAGGTTCCAGTTAAAGGCTAAACACCACAAAAATACAAAACGACACTGACTTTAAGTCTATATACCTCTGACAATGTTAATTTAATGTATTAATTGGTTTGGACAATAACATTTCATTCTGATGTGCAATATACTATTGAAGAAAAAGATAGGTTTTTTAAAAAACAGATCAGGTTTAGGTCTGGTAAACTCTGCAGGAATGGTCTTTGAGGAATGGCTGCCTAATAATCTTAGATAGGGTCTATGCAACTTCTACTAATAACATTTTGATGATTTTGTAAGAAAATAACTTGAGACAGTTCTTAAAGTTTTTATGCACTGAAACCACTTTCTATTGCTAGATATTACATTCACTTACTTTGATATCTTTAATTTTTCAACAATACTAAGTGGAATTAAACCTGTAGTCACTGAAGCTTCATTTCATTAAACAGAAAATACGCATGAGTTTTCCCTTTACCTTTGTGAATCTACTGATGATCTGACCAACTGGATTAGTTTCAAAATGCTGAAGAGGAAGGTGCAATACATTGTCTAAGAGCTGATGATGCAACGCCCGAGAAGCAGATAGGGATCCCCTGGTGAGCACATAAGCACCACAGCAAACAAGAAGACCTTGTGAATGGATAAATTAAAAGATAGCGTGAGTGGCTGGGGGGGGAAGGGAGATGGAGCTTGTTTCTGTCACTGCTTTCTACCACAGTGAGCGATCTATCAGTTGCAACTTCATAGCTTAGTTTTACGAATGTATGTATTTGTATTTTGTCAATACATCTTTTCCCTGCAATCAAGTCTCTCATGCTAGCATGCCACTACACATCAACACTGATTTCCTTCCTCACTGAGATGCCAACATAACTTCACTAGGTTACATTTGGATGTTCCAAGAATTCACAGAAGTATAGAAACATTAAATAGCATTTTCTACATGTCTGTATACCTCTTCTCCTCTCCACAGGTTAAACTATTATACTGTGTTGCATACAATTCTATTTATGAAACCACCAGCATTATTTCTTTACTAATACACATTCAGGGAGATTAAACTTCGCAAACGGTGAGAAAACGGTCATAAATGCTCATCCTTGCCTTGTGTGAGTCCCAGAAGCCCATAGATATGAAGTTTATAGTTTTGTGATTGTTTCCATTCTTTGAAATCGCCAACTTTTGCTGTTTCTGCAGTCCAGGTGCTAAGCCATAGATTTTGCCCAATGGCTACTGCATTTTGTCCTACATAAGCAGCTATGGTTAGCCACATCCATCGCCAGCTGAAGGCTTGGAGGTATTTCAAAACAACTGACATTTTCATCTAAATATATATAAAAAAGGCACATATTAAAAAAGGAGTTATTCTTAAAATCATTATCATTGTTGAAGGCAAACACACATTATGTATTGAGAACTGGATACATTAAATTCAGAGTAAATCTAAATAATTTCTTAGTTAAATCTGATAACGTAGGTATATAAAATCATACTGTAAAAAGGTTTCCTCTCCCACTACACTCTGCTCTTTAATGATAGATATCATAGGCAATCTTACTTGCAACACTTTCCAGTGTCAGACTTAAAAAATCTTACATATGTAGATTATACAAAACATACAAACGAGCAAAGGCAAACCAAAACCACAAACAAACAAATAAACAAACAAACAAGAGTGCAATTCCTGGGTAGTTTGTGTGAAGCAAATCTTACTTTACTCATCAATGGAACTAGACACTTTAGAACTGCCACTTGGGGCTACTGGAGCCAAGGAAATTAGTGTCAGCAGGAGAAAGTTCCCATCCTTGGACTAACTGGGCCAAACTCAGCTAGGCCACTTAAAAGGTAGAACTGGTAGGAGCAGACTAATAACAGATTCTTGGATTTTATAAGAGAGCCTGGAGTGACATGAGCTCTAGTTGGCACAACCTCTTCTGTCTCTTCTGCAAACTCATTTTTTTCAAGTGCCTGTTTCTACCATCTTGCTAAAAACTCATACCTTCTTCCCCCCCACACTCCCTTGTTATTATTTTAATTAAACTATAGCTTCCCAGGAAGTTTTGACCTTATCCACACACTGTTTCCTTTGTTCTTTTCCCTCTCCCTAGCAACTGGCAGATCTTTTTAATGGAGACTGCAGAAAGTGCGCTTCTAACATAAAGCAATACTGCAGCAGTATTACCATGCAAAATTATGAATCGAGTCTCTGCTCCAGCACACAGGTATTTAAACTTCCTAAGGGTAAGACAGACAGAATGTTTTTCTAACAGAGGTAAAAGCTTTTTTAATCTTCTTTCTGAAATATGCAAAACAGACTGGACCTTGATGTAATGTTAAAATACAGCCAGTAGCAGATCATCAAAATAGAAAACCTCAGACTACATACTTAAAAATTCGGTAAAAATCTCTAAGATTTATTTAAATTCAGTAATGAGATATCAGGCAACCTTAACAAGAAACAGAAAACTGCAACTGCAAAATCATACATGTTTTATAAAATCAATTTCAAAGCCTTTTCTATTACTGATACTTACGCCACCAGTGGCAACATTTTCTTTATGGTTAGTGAGTATTTTCCAATGACCAAAGGAAGAACTGCAAACAAGAAACACTTTAAAACCTTCTTGTGAATCATCATACAAAGAATATATCCATTTTTTCCTAAGCAAAAATGGATACTAAAAAATCTTGCAAATTTTTCCTATGGAGACACAAACAGTCCTTAGCTGTTCTATTTTTGTTGTTAGAATAACATTATGGTAAGAAAACAACTCTAGGTATGGTCTTTTAATTTCTTTTATAATTATGTTTCGATAAAACTGAGCTTGGCCTGCACAGGCATCAGCTAGAGATGTAAGACTGCCCTTTTCTGAGGCGCGTAAGTGTGGTGCAACTTGGGTCCCAGCCCTTGTCTAGGCCCAGGATTAGGGTTTACTATTTGACACATCCAATTCTACTATTTTTGGACCAGGGTGGTTAAGCTTAAGTGTCCTGCCTTGTCTGAACTTGCTAGCTTGAGTCTCTTCATCTTTGCACTATCTTCTACCACTGCAAACATACCACTACAGTGCTTTACAAACTGATCTAGGAGGTCATTCAACTCTCTGAATTTTTTCTTAAAGGTAGAAAAAGACAAATCAATGTTACAGGGGAAAAACAAAGAGCATAAACAACTTGTTAATACACCAAGAATTCAAATTGCTGCCATGGAATTGTGGGTGCATCCACATCAGCGACATCAGTTGGTCTTCTGAAAGTCCCCTTCATTCCTGCTTAATGTACTTTGGTTCACATAATGAAGCAGCTCCATGAACTACACCTCTTGCAGGTCTAGTTCAGCACATTAACTAATGCAGCACATTAACTGGATTTCTTTTGCATAAAGTGAAACCAGAAGATGAGCTCCAGATACACGCTCTCCAGCCAACTGCTAATGGGCATTCAGGCTTAACCCAGGTTTACACAGTGAGCATAGCAGCACAGCATTTGGCACTAAAGTTTGTTCTAGCATTGTATCAGTTAAGCAATGGCTTTTTTTGTTTCAAGTACTTACACTTTATGTTTCAGCAGTTCTCTTTGTTGCAGACTCGTGCCCAGTTGGCCCTCCTCTTTTGAAGAGCTTACTGTAATGGAAAAAAAAAAAAGAAAAATCTTTTCGGTATTACACCTTCAATAGACAGGTACAGTACAAGAAGCCAGAAATAAAAAATGGGGACAAAATGAAAAACGGGGATACTTTAGGTTATAAACTCCTTAAGTCTACGTAGTCTTGGGACATCTACTACACAAGACAGACACATTTATGACCAAATGTTAGAACTGTGACAGCAGGTAAATCTCCCCCATGAGCCCAGAGTCTCTTTGGAATTCCATTCTTGCTTAGTGAAAGTATTAGTATCCCTGCAAATATTAACATTAGTGTTTATCTCAAAGTATTCTTGCATCATGGCCAGAAAAGCAAGATCACCGTTCTTGCATGTGTTAATGAAAGAAGTGAATAGTTTTTCCTCCCAGGAATGGATTTTTATCTTCTTCTTTGTATTTGATGTTATTTTTGTCAACAGATCTGTTCAGACAAAGGTATGCTTTCTACATCCATTCATCCTGCAAAATGTACCTCTGCTGTATAATTTTGTATCACAACACATTGCATGCTGTTTCTTCTCCTCATTAGTTTGGTTCCCCTTCCCTGTCTTTGTTACTCTTCATGGATAATACCTGTTTCCTCAAAGGGCTACCTCACACTTTCATCCCAACATAGCTAACTCAAGACTGCCCACTGCTGCATTTTGCAAATTTGCTGTTCTGTCTTTCCACTCCTCCTCATCAAACTCCAGCAAATATTTGAAAGTGCTTTGTCCAGTATAGGGTCTGAATTAATAAGCCCACCAGATTGTGCATTGCACTTACTACAGACTCAAATTAGAGTTGCTAAACTAACTAGAAACTGGGATTATAAACACCTGCAGTCACTTATCTGTTACAGGACTCTTCTGTGTCATGAGGTGAGATTGCCTTTCTCAAAATTAAATAACCACAATTAATCTCCTCCTGAAGTACACAATGAAAACAGGTCAAACAGACTGCGTTGTCATTGTACCCATTTCTTTCCCACAATTCTATAAAGAGCACATGTTGAACAACTTAGGTACAGAAGTAAGTTGAGTCTCAATCCATGTGAGTTATTTGTAAGTATGCTTTTTTAAGGTGTTTGCATATGCTGTCTACTTGTTGGCTGAAAGTATTTCATAAAAGTACTAAAAGTTTAATTTTTCTTTTCCTGCTACAAATGGACCATATTCTCCTATTCCTGCTGTGCTCCATGATTACAGCAGTCTAAGGTAATGGCAATGGGAAGCATCCAATATAAAACAGGACATAATCGTTTACACTGCAAGATTAATTTGAAATGTCCATAAGTTATTTATTGGGTGATGAATTCTTAGCAGAGTCAGGTAATTTTAATAGGTAATTGATAGAGTATGTAAAAGTAGAAAGCAGCAGCATAAGGCAGCTTTATCATGGATTCATTTGTTGAAAGAGTAAACCATTTGATCTCAAGACATTAAAGCTTTAATTTTTTTCAGTTTCTAACCTATACCAAAATGTAGACAGAAATGCTCTACGTTTTCCAGCAATTATTCTATTCATTTCCAGGAAGGGGAAGAGGAATATTTTGAGAGGCCTGAATGAAAATAAAAAATATTAAGGAAACACAGTATACAAATTTGCTCACCTTCAACTGGGGTTGTCTCTTCACTTGTATGCTCTGCACTGAAGACTTGAATAAGCTCAGCAAAATTAGCTCTCTTTGAAATGAGTTCTTGGTAGGTCCCCATTTGACCTATTCTGCCCTCTTCCATTACTATTACAACATCAGTGTGAGGCAGGAGCTTTAGGTTATGTGTCACCAGTATACGAGTCTGAAACACAATGTTTTCCATTTTACCACATAAATACAAGGCATATTTTCAAAGTAGACATTATATTGTGATAGCTGAAATGATATAATGGATTTTTTCTGGGATTTTGCTCATTTGTCTACTTTATTATTATTATTGTTAATTATTGCCTGCTTTACTACATTACTCTCTTAACTGCTGATTGTAATGTCAAAATTTATGCTTATAGCTACCTGCTCTTACTTGTACTTACCTGTTTCTTAATGTGTATCTTCTGCTCAGGAATGGTTTAGATACGGTTGTAAAGAGAAGAGGTAGATACTACAGTTTTTAATATACTACATGTAGTTTGATAGTCTCAATATTAAAAACTGCTTACAAATCTACCATTACTAGAGTTCTTGCTTCTGCCAGATACTTATAACCTACGGTAAATTAAGAAAAGGGAGAAGGGAGAGAGGCAAAGCAAAATACATTTACTTCATAGTAAGTAACGTATTCATAATAGTTAGTATTTATTTCATAGTAATACACGTGGTTTACAGGCATCAGCCCGTGGGAATAACCTATACTAATTACTAACAGGAGAGATTTTTCACAAGCTATCTTACCTTCCCACATCAACAGTTTTTAAATGGGAGAATCTATTTCTTCTGATTCCACTTTCCCCTAGGAATTTCTTTGTTCAACAAGAAGCCGTTCTTTCTATAACCTATACCAGCTATAACCTATTTAGTGCAGTGAGGGATCAAGTGTGACCACAAAGGGCTCCACCCTGCCTTCTATATGCAGATCACAGCACTCCTCAAGAACTGCCAGTAAGGAAGAAATCAGCAAATACTATATGAATCTTTTAGACTGCCAGGTCAGGCCAACTCTCAAATCTTTTTTTCAGTCTGTGCTATGTCTACCCAACAGGCTTCAGATTGGCACAATCAGCTGTGCTTTTTATTTAGCCTCTTTATTCAGAATAATTTTCATCAACACACTAGGTAACAGATGAGCGTTTGCAGAATGACTGGGACTTTTACTGTGTCTGTTGTATTGTACAAAGCACTTAATCTCCAAATTGAAAGGAAGCCACCCTACTTTACCTTGCCTTTTAGGAGACCTGAAGGGCCAATTAGCTTCTCAAAAAGATGTTTCCCAACATGTACATCCACAGCAGACAGGGGGTCATCCAGAAGATACAAGTCAGCATTGCTGTACGCAGCTCTAGCAAGGCTCACTCTCTGCTTCTGCCCTCCACTTATATTGACACCCTAAGAAAAGAAAGCAAAAATAATTGGCATTTAAATACAAAATCCTAAAGAAGACCAGTGTATCACACTCCGTCTCGTCATTATTTTTTTCAGGTAATCGAAGTCAATTTCATACTAGATATGAAAACAGAAAGGTAACATTTGGATTTTCAAATAATTAGAGGAAAATTTGGGCTCTCTTGATTAAATTCCCACTCCAAAATGGGCAAATGCAACCTACTTTAGAAAATTAATAAATAACTTTTATTTATAGTCATACAGGCATTTTTACAGTAGAGAGGAAACTCCAGGAGAACAGGCAGGGCTGACTCAAACTTCTGTATAGAAAAGAGTAATTTTAAAAATTAATAAGAGTTCAGAGGCTGAACAGAAGTTAAGCTCAAAGGAAGTAAGCTAAGCAAGGGGATGGGGTAGATGTACTTGGCTGAGCACTGATTAGCCATGACTGTAAATTAACAAATAGACAATATATAAAAACATAAAAGCCATAACTTAACTTATTGCATTATTTCTGACACCTCAAATTCTTACCCTTTCTCCAATCTCTGTTTGGTCTCCATTTGGTAACTGTTCCAAATCTGGCAGTAAAGCACAAGACTCTAGAACAAGTTCGTAGTATGGCCTATTTAGATTTGCACCAAAGAGAATATTTGCCTGTAAACTGTCATTTTGAATCCAAGCCTGCTGAGAAACATATGCCACTGAACCCTAAAAAGAATTAGAAGCAATTTTTTAACTTGAGCTTTCTGAACATAAAAAAATAGCATTTGAAAACACATTCAAAATTCCAGCTTTACTTCAAAGTAACAAGTAATTACTTCCAAAACTTGGACATTATTAAACTGTTAACATTTTTACTAAGTCAGGTAATAAAAACAATCTGTTGAATATACCTGTATAACAGCTTGCTTGTAATTATTGTAAGAGCACGTACTTCGAATAAAACTGACAGAGCTGGGACATATATTGAGCAGTCTTTCAGGAAAAGATCTCAGTGACAAACAGGCATCCATTGTAAGATTTAAATGCAGCAAAATGGGTCTGTTATAAGTATATATCAAAATACAGTTTGATGGTTTGTATTTTTACATGACATGCTGTGGAATATGTCAGCCATTAGAAATTAAAGTTACAGGATAGGAACAATAACTGGAAATGGTCCTAGATCTTTTCTTACATTAAGCTCCATGTCCTGTGAAAATCTGTTCAACTGTTCCCTCTATTTCCATATCCTGTATCTCAAACCTTGAAATCTACACATAAGCCATTGCAAGAAAGATAATCTTCTACAACAGTTTATAACTTTCCAAGTGGGTCGTGTTTGTAGAGCTCTTCAAAACCAGCAACCATTAGATGTTTAGATGCTCAATATATGACTGAAACACTCATTATTTTTGCACTGAATTATACAGATTATAAAAATATAAAAAATAGCTTTGCAATCACTTATGTTGAAAACAAAGAGAAATTGTTATACTGTTAACAAAGTGTCACTGTTACTTTTCTTTGAAGAAAATCAGCTGGAGCTACCCTTATCAGTACAACCATAAATAGCTGAGGAGGAAAAACTGCACTTTCAAAAGTAGTTCTGCTTAATTTAGGTATTGAGGAGTGGGCAGGGCAGGGGTACACAGACAGACAATCTTACTCTTCTCTGAACTGTTCCTTCAAGTTTCTCCATTTCTCCAAGAACAGCAGAAAGAAAAGATGACTTTCCAGATCCAACCTGTCCCACAACAGCAACTAAAGAGCCTTCAGGAATGCTGACACTCAAGCTGGAAATATTGAGGAAGACAAATTAGTTATCCTTTTTGTAAATATTCCATCATGTATGGGTTGTGGTCACTGCAAGAAAGAAATACTCTATTTTACCCTCAGAACAATGAGAAATTAGTACTTCAGTTTGCATATCTTTTGACTATGTACTGTTCAGAAACTTGCAATAATGACTTTAAATATAAATTTATTTGCCTGCAAGTTAAGAGGTTGTGCTTTCATCTGGTCACAATAAAATCAAATGGGAGACAGTCTAACCAATAAATGGTCTTATCGTATTCTTCTCAGGCCTGTGGTTCACATTCCAGCTTACTCTGACAATCAACTGCTAGACATCTCATGTAGCATCTCCTGCAGCCAATGTGTCATCATTCAAGGAAAAAAAAAAGCTGATGGGTAAATAAAAGCTGCCCTTCATAAGCTGCATATTTCGCTATCAAAGTAAGTACAATACGTACTCATAAACTTTAGCATACAAGGAGAGCCACTTGCTGTATCTATACTCTATGCTATCTGAATCTAAGAGTGTTCTGATTTGCAGGCCCTATGCTAAGATAAGCATAGTCCCTTCAGACTGGAGCTCGGAGCACAAACAAGGTCGGGAAAGACTGTACCCATAGACTATACCATACTATAATGAAGTCTGTATGTGATGCTGAAGGCAGCTCACACGGATTGTAGGCTATGTGGATGCTCAATGCCATGTTATAGGAAGTGATCCCTCCAGCCCTGAGAGGAATAGGGTAGACAGTGTGGTGAGAGGGTTAGACTAGGTGGGTTGTAACTTCTTCAACTGCCTTAGTAAAATTTAACAGCTGTACAGAGCTTATCAAATACGTTCTTCATTCCACTCCAGAGCTTGGTGACTCCATTTCCTTACAAACCCTCCAATGTGTTCATTGCGTAGCAGCTTAACCATAGCTGAATTCACACCTAAGAAACACCTTGTTAGAAATGACAAACAAAAAGAGATGTTTTCAGGCAAGAGTGACCGCTGTGAGAGAAGCAAACTTTTTATTTATTCTTTCCAAAGGAAGTCACAGCCCAATTTGAAGGTCGGTATTCAATGAAAGGCTGCATAAACTACCTTAGCTTACTTTTAGGCAGTATAAAATGCTACACTGACAAAAGGCATCTTGCCAGTTAATGCAATTCAGGAAAAATTGATATTGCAGTTAAATCTCCCTTGTGCAAACTGAGAGGTGAAGTGGTACGAAAGAAGGAATGAAGAAGGAATGAAGAAGGAATGAAGAAGGAATGAAGAAGGAATGAAGAAGGAATGAAGAAGGAATGAAGAAGGAATGAAGAAGGAATGAAGAAGGAATGAAGAAGGAATGAAGAAGGAATGAAGAAGGAATGAAGAAGGAATGAAGAAGGAATGAAGAAGGAATGAAGAAGGAATGAAGAAGGAATGAAGAAGGAATGAAGAAGGAATGAAGAAGGAATGAAGAAGGAATGAAGAAGGAATGAAGAAGGAATGAAGAAGGAATGAAGAAGGAATGAAGAAGGAATGAAGAAGGAATGAAGAAGGAATGAAGAAGGAATGAAGAAGGAATGAAGAAGGAATGAAGAAGGAATGAAGAAGGAATGAAGAAGGAATGAAGAAGGAATGAAGAAGGAATGAAGAAGGAATGAAGAAGGAATGAAGAAGGAATGAAGAAGGAATGAAGAAGGAATGAAGAAGGAATGAAGAAGGAATGAAGAAGGAATGAAGAAGGAATGAAGAAGGAATGAAGAAGGAATGAAGAAGGAATGAAGAAGGAATGAAGAAGGAATGAAGAAGGAATGAAGAAGGAATGAAGAAGGAATGAAGAAGGAATGAAGAAGGAATGAAGAAGGAATGAAGAAGGAATGAAGAAGGAATGAAGAAGGAATGAAGAAGGAATGAAGAAGGAATGAAGAAGGAATGAAGAAGGAATGAAGAAGGAATGAAGAAGGAATGAAGAAGGAATGAAGAAGGGCACTATCTTCCCATAGCACTTATACAGTGCCATGCACTTTTATGGGGTTCCTCTTGGAGAATCAGGACGGCCAGGTCAGATTTGACTTCCCACAGCACACTGATCACATGGCATACTCTGGAAACAATTTATTGGTTTTTTGGTATGTAACATCATGAACTAATCTGAATCAGAATACATTAAACCTGAACAAAATCTCTACACACATTACATTCTGCCAAAGAAGTTCATAAAAATAAGCAGGAAATATCTTACTTTTTTAAGACCGGCAGGCCATTTTTTTCCCAGCGGAAAGAAGCACCAATAAACCCAACAGCATGATCTGTTGCAGTAAAGAAATGTCACAATTTAAAGCTGGGCTGGCTATTAAACAGATCACAGATGGTCTTTGTTAACCCCCTCCCTCCCCAAAGAGGGGGTCGAAGAGAAAAGGGAAAGAGACTTATGGGTAGGAAAAGTTAAAACAGCTTTAATCTAACTACAGTAATAACAGGGAAAATAATAATGAAAATATGTACAAATATATACAAAACCAATATCGAGCTCCCCCACCACCACCTGATGATGAATACGTCACCCGGATGCTGCGGGGNGGGAAAATAATAATGAAAATATGTACAAATATATACAAAACCAATATCGAG
>VZSC01010588.1:0-21692 GCA_013398225.1 Steatornis caripensis
CAATCTGATTTTGAATCTGGTTTTGAAGTGCATCGGGCATTTTTGTTGTGTCATGTCAAGTTTGAGCCCAGGCTATTTAGCTGGTTGATCAGCTCAGCCTCACGTTCACAGGCAGAAAAGGCAGATAACAGGCAAGCTCAACTGGAGCAGGAGCAGAGCTCTGCCTCAACCTGCTCTTGGTTTGGTTACGTACAAAAGCTGTATATCATCAAGCTTGTCCTCTCCCAGGGATTAAACAGGGGACAGAGACTCTCGGCAAGGGCTGTGGGTAAGTTCCAGCAGCATGGTCATCATCCCCTGCCTTCCACAGGAGGGACACAGGAAGGAGTGGAACACACAGAGCTCCTGCTCCAGGACAGCCCCCCAGCCATCTGCTACTCACCCATGTCCTGAGCTGGAGGCAGTGTCTCTTTATTTCAAGGGACTTCTCTTCCACCAGCCGGTCTAATCACCACTTCAGCATGTGTAATCAATCACTACTGTCCCTGCAGCAAGGAGCTCCACAGCTTGACTACTTAACTCATGGAGAACCACCTCCTTGGCCTTCCTTGAGCCCACGGCCTGCTAATGACGGTATTGGGAGAGATGGGCAGCACCTGCCCCTGCTTGCTTCTCCCATGAAAATAAAAAAGAAACCCAGGAAAGTCAAAACCTGAGTGTACTGAAGAGCCTGAGTGTCAGATGAAGAATGCCAAGGGGAATACAAGCCAAAGAGCATTATCTGGATTGCTGTTCACATGGACCTCCTCAGGCTGTTAGTCCGGATCCCAGAGCTGCTCATCTCCACTGGCTGAGGGAAAACACAGAGCTGTTGCTCACACACCTTTCTCTCTCAGAGTTTGGGGACGATAACGCACATATCAGACCACCGAGGGACACGGCAGCACAAGAATATTTGTCTGCAGGGTCAGGGCCACCAGCTCCTGTTCGCAGGGACGCTTGAAGGGCTGCACGCTTCAGTTATGATCAAGGAGAAATTTCAACATTTTACTAGAAAATGGCCTAATAGCTCTCCTCAGCTGGAATAGCACACTAGAAAAAATGAAGAACAAATAATAATGTATGGTTGCTAGAAAAATGTCCCAAAAGGTTATTAAACTCTTACTTTGTGGGGTGGCCAGCTGCAGTTATCAAAGCTCTGCAGCAGGCACTGCTGCTGAGACTGAACTAGGGAGGTAAGTCACCCAATCAGCCCAGTTAATTATCTCAGCCCTGCAGTCGCTTTTCGTCAAAGTCAGGCAGGTTTAATTCAACATGCCAAAAAACCCTTTTTATGTCAAAGAACATCTATCCTGACCTGGAGGGATGGTAGGGAGGGGAAAGATATTTTTAAATTAAAAAAAAAAAACATATACACAAAGGAAAATACCTTCCGAGTTAATTGAGCAGTTCCTAAGAGACATCTTAGAGCAGCAAGGGAGCTGGGTAATCTTTAATAAGGGAATTCTTCAGAGACTGGAGCTTTGCTTTGGTTGCCAGCTGCCTCCTGGGAAGAGAAAACACTACGGAAATGAAATATGACCTTGCATGGTTCTGGCAGAGTATTGCCAGCCCTTTCCCTTGCCCATGTGTGTAACCCTTCCTTGCGTAAGGAGCCCCATTTAACAGTTACCTGCATGGCAGTGCTCCATCACAGGCGACACCGCTGCAGTCTTTTCCCTAACAAACAAACACAGACCTGGAAGCTCCACCAAAACTATTTATTTTTTCCCCAAGACTTGAAGGATGTAACCAACTTACAGCGTTTACTCAGGGCATCATAAATTCTTGCAAGTCTGAGTTTTGAGATGAGCCACTGCTCCCCGTCTGCGCTCACCCATGGCGTGTCCCCCCCAGAGCAAGCACGCAGCAGGAGAAAGGTGTCACCTTGGCCAGCCGTGCCCGTGCCACAGAGCTCACCCCGGCACTGCAGCGCACCCTTGCCCGTCTTTTGCCGGGGCAGCACAGGAACCACGGCACTCAGCCCCAGCATGGACAGGAACCCCCGCCAGCACACCCATCCATCCCCTCAGATGCAGTCACTTTCAGCAACTTGGTTTTCTTTTTTTTTTTTAATCATCTTGTCTAAAATCATTAAAGGTGGAAAGCCTTCCCCAAATAAAAATATCAACAACATATGAGTTTCCCCACTTCAATCAGCACCTCTCTGCCAGCCAAGACCCTCCTATTAGCACTGTGCCGGTGTGTGATTTCGTTAAATGAATAGCTGATTGTAAAGTAATTACAACCTTCTCTGGGCTGCTGCTTTTTTTTCTGTTTCTTTTAATTTCAATTTCCACAAATAGTGGGAAGCCCCTTTTTGTTTCTGCCTTGCTCTGCCATAGCCTGTGCATTCCCAACCACAGAGTCTTCCTCCGGTGAAGGGAGGGCTGGCTAACATTTGTATGTAATTCCTGCCCCAGTCACATGTAATTTGGTACAGAATGAGTAAATGTGCCTGTAATTTCACCTTCATTGCCATGGAGCTGTCTACCGTCGGGATGGTGGCACCGTGATACCGTTACCCGTTTATCTCCTGGAGGTACAAGTACTGCTGGCAAGTCCCTGCCCATTGCTGTTTATGTGCAAGGAGCTAATATCATAGCATTACAGTGCCCCTTGGTGAAACTATAATTAGGCAACGGTTCTATTTTACTTCTTGTGAGCGCTCCCTGACATCACAGCCACTGGGTGCTTTCCAAACTGCTGCAATTTCAGGCCCCAACCTGAAATCTTCATTTAGAGGAGGACTTTTACTGCTGCAAATCCCTTCAAGGACGTGGCTTGCACAGGGGGTGCCAGGACACAGAACTGAACTGGACAGGGTTAGCAAATGCCGGGGTGAGCTTCCCGGCTGCATTGGCTGTGTGATGGCAGGACAAGGCACCAGAGGTGTACGGTGATGCCCATGGGCCAAGCAGGTGGGGTGGAGATGTGCAGTGCCCCAACAGCAGAAGTCCAAGCAGTCTGCCAGCCCTGGGACCCATGGGCTGGGAGGCTCAGCATCCAGCAGCACCGGTGCCGATGGGTGAGGGCTGCAGGAAAGGAGGAGAGGCTGAACAGCAATGCCCTTTTTGTCAGGGGAACTATTTTAAACCATGTTCTTTGTGGGCAGCCCTTTTGGCTCCCAAGTCTGTCTGAGGCAGAGGTGTAGCAAATGTTGGAGGGCAGAACATCAGAGCAGCACTCCAGGACGACAAAGACGGTCTGTCTGTGCCGGAGTGCTGGCTCATCTGAGACTAAAGGTACAAACATATCCAAGGCTTCTGTAACTACTTCAGAGATCATATTATTTAGGCACTTATTTGGGATTATTCTTTTTCCTCCAACACCAGACACCCCTCTTCTTGCACGATCTCCATGCAAGCCACAGAAAGCTGCACGGCCCTGGTGGACACCAGGTCACAAGACCCTAATACAACAGCACTGATTGCTCCAAACCACTGCTTGTAGGGCTACCCAGATGTTAGACAGATGAGCAGAGTATAAGCATCCAGGGAGAAGAGTTATTGCCAAGAAGAGAGTCACTAAATCTGTTGTGTACAGTGATAGGGAAGAGGAAAGCCAAGAGAAAGGGAGGGACAGAATGCATCCCCTGGGACCGTGGACAGCCCTGTAGACCCAGGGGTTGCCTAGTCTTGGTGAAGCTCCTCTGCCCCCTTACTGGGGCTCATGCCAGCAGCGAGGCACCTAACAGCCCCTGGCCAGGGCTAGAGGTGTCTCCTGGCTGGAAATAAGGGCCAGGAAGTTGGAGGGAAAGGGCAAACCTGAGCCCTCAAAGGGCAGGGAGGCTGCAACCCCACGGCACCACCCAGGGAGCCCAGACTCCCTCTCCCAGGGGATACCCGCGCTGGTGGGACATTTGCTTCGCCACAGTGGGTGCTCTATGCACTGACACAGGGCACAGGACCTTCACACGTGTTGTAGCCCAGCTTCAGCCACAGCCAACCTCGTGGCAAGCTAGTTCCCGGCTTTCAAAAGCCTGCCAGTTTGAGTTTCCTTTGAGCATTCACTCCTAGCAGTGACTTACATTTCTGGCATATGGGCAACGTGTCTGGCTGTCCCGATAAAATATGTCTATGCCTTCCCATCTTCAGCAGAGACCAAAGGCATTTTCAGCGTAAGGCAGAGCTGCAACAACTTCTGCCTAAACTAACATTTCATTTCCTTGCTACAGCTCACTTCTATTGTCATCACTTTCATGCCTCTAATTAACTTGCATCTGTTTCGTGTTTGAAGTTTATAACACTTGCCCACTTTGGCTACAGTAGTTTATAACCCAACGCTAAACATATGTTTATGTTTACTGCACACTAGCTCTGAATCCTTTGACTTAGCATTGTATCAGTTCATTATGCCATTAATGCAGAGCCTCTGAGACAGGGCTGAAGCCCTTAGTGGCGATAAATTGGGGAATCATTTGGATATGGGTGAAGAGAGGTGGCCAGCGAGCACATGCCCGGCCTGACGTCCAGAGGTGTTGAACACTTGCCACCCACCCTGCAACCACTGGGATTTTTAGCACCTCCGAACATGAAACCACAGCAGCTTTCAGCAAAACTGTCATGTGGGTCTCAAAGAAGAGACTTAAATGCTGCGCCATCTTGGCTCTGAGGCCCTCAGCACATCCTATCTGCCTTGAAACTAAGTACCCATTGGCTTTGCGTTAGGGCTAATGAGATCTTCAAAAGGCTTACAGATGGCCAGGAGGGAGGAGGGTTGTTTAACGTACCATATTACGTATATAATGTATAGCATATTGCTAAGTAACACTTAACACCTGCCGTAGCTGTAACATAACAGGCTGGTGTCCTGGCACCAGCTGAGGTGAATATTAAGGACCAGTTGGCCATTCAGACCAGTTTTACATCCACTAGCATCAGTGGAGCTACTTCTGTTTTCCACCAGACATGATAAATTATGCCAACATGGGTGAAGTAAGCACACCGCCTCTTCATAGCCTGAGCCATTAAGGTGATGCCTAGATAAATGTGTTTATTTTTCATACAGATAACAGGATGCTCCTTAGAGCTAATAAGTATTTACATTCTCTTGCATTGCTATTATCACCCTCATTGAGAACTGTAATTAGCATCATTGATCATTTGTGCAGTTTGCCTTCTAATATTTTTTTGTGCTGTGGTTGACTGAAACTGCAATGTGCATTATGTCAATACAGGAAAAGTTACATTTGATCTCTGCCTTTACACTGTTTGGACTGATCTACCTGGGAGCTGTGCATAAGCTGGCCCTGTGACACACCACAATACTTTACACTGTATATCCAATTTAAAAGACACAACCATCCATTTTCCATCCAACAAAAATTCTCTCCCTGCTAATATTATCACCAAACACTTGAATTAGCTGCTCCCACTTCTCTCGTAGTTTCCTGATGGGGACAGACAGCCAAATCCTGAAGTTCTTGCTGGGGCAAGTTTCTATCGCCAAACCAAGGGGCGGGTAGCATGCAGCTCCTGTCTGGGGACTCGGAGACAAAAGGGCCTTCCCCTCACTCTCCCTCTGCACAGGCACTGCTCTCAAGAGGTGGTTTCACGCAGGACATTTTCTGCAAGCATGTGATCTCTTGCTGCCAATTAAAAATGTCACAAGAGTCTTCTTGTTATTGACTATGTACAGTGAGGATTAACTAAAACCACAGCCATGACGCATAAGGAAATGCCCACTCATAGAGCCTGAGATGCAGAGATCTGCGTTGTCTGACTGAAGTCAATGCCACAAAGCTGGTTTGCAGCAACAGGTATCTGACCAAGCATCTCCAGGACTGCTGTTCTTCCTGTTTGGGAGAAAGTATCAGTTTACATCCATCTCCAGTCATCCATTTTTTCAGATCGCAAGAACTACACAAATAATAGATTTACTATAATAAAATCTGTACAGCAAATTGACCTGGAAAGTAAAATCCTTTGCACAGGTTTTTTGGGGTTTTTTCTGGCTTCCACACACCCATACAGGTCTGAGAACACATTGCAGATGCACACTATGAAAAGCCTCTGCTTTACAAAGTCTCTGAGGGAAAAGCCATCCCCCAGCATGACAGCTATTGCAGAAGGACCTCAGCTCCCTCAGAGTGCGGCTGGAAGGGACGTCAGCGCCTTCAGCATCCCCCTGCAGAAAGGGCCACCACTAACGCCAGACCAGGCCCGTCACGACATCACCTGGACAAGAATGATCCGATCCAAAGCAATTAAGTTTTGCTTCCCCTCTGTACCCAGCTGCGCGTGCCTTACACACGGACTGCTTTTCAGTAAGAAGCAAGCCGGAAGGCAGTCACCCCAGTTTTTGCCACGTCCATCTGCATTGCTTCCTAACCTAGTAGAAATCTGGAAAGACCCCGTATTTCTTTTGTTTTGCTTTTCTCTCATGTTGTTGGGTAGGAAATGCCCCGACACTTCCCTGATTTGGCAGAAATTCAATTCACCTAGTCTCAAACCTTCGGAGCAGAGAAGAATCCATTAAGCTCATTTCCATTTGTCCTGGCAACAAATTGGTATATGGAGACACGAAGAAAACAATTTTGAATTACTTTTTCCATTATCTAGTTCTCACTTGCTGCCATTTTCCATTTGCCTAGCCTGGCTTCTTTATTCTCCTTGCGTCCAGCCCATAGCAATTATCTCAATATCTAGGAAAAAGCATTAGGTTTTAAGATCTCAGGCTCCATTTTGACAAAGGCGTTGCAATCCAGAGACACTAAGGGAAGAGGATTAAACTTCCATCTGTTTGCCTTGAGGGGGCAAAGCAGAGAAATCAGAGAGAGGTTTCAAAAGATGCTCGCATGATAACATTGTGCGCTTACGAGGCAGGAAAGTCTCAGGTAAGACGTATCTGCTTGGGAGTCATCCCAGTCACCAGTGGGAGCAGGTTCTTAAAAATTCACTTTATACACAGCAGGCTGGAAAGATCCCTTCAGATCCCTCCTTCTGGAGTGCCTGATTGATTCTCTAGATCTGTGCCATCTGTAGCTACAATTTTTCGGACAGGAGTGAGGAGGTGGCCTGATGCTCCTTGCAGCTAAAGCACGAACTGAGACCCCAGCACAGCATCGCCCAGAGGAAGCAGAGAGATCCTGTGGAGGAGCAATCCTGTTCATTGGTACGGGTGAGCATCTCATTACGCAGACAAGGCAGCAAGGATGGTGGGACCAGCACCTGGTCCCCTGCAGCACTCCAATCCTGCGGCCACTGCCCCGTCCCCAAGGAGCGGGGGTGCAGCAGCTGCCACGGTCTGGCCCCTGCACCGGGCACTGGCACTGACCTTTCTTTCCGGGGACAGAGCTGAGCGCGGCCGTGACTCATCAGCCTCCACTCCCCCACCAGTGGCTGGTGACTAATTGTATTTATTCCCATTCTTCATGTTTTGGGGAGAACAAACATAAACAGGCTTAGCAGTAATTGTTGCTATGTCTCTACCGTTTCCTCCTTCGGCCAAGTAGGGTTTTTCCCCCACGCACATAATTTTAGAGCAGCATTTTAAGGGTTTTTTTCTTATTATTGTAGAAATAGTGTGGACGTTTCTTGGCTGGTGGGAAAAGAAGGAATGAAACTCCAAGGGGTCATTTCCGGTTTGGTGCAGACTACAGCCTGCTGTCTACAGAAGAGGGCAGGTCTGCTCTGGGCAGCAAGCACAACACAAAGCAGATTGCTTCACGGTGCCCTAGGGTAGTCCCCACCAGCTCTGGAAAGATCAGCTGTGAGGATGGCAGCTGTGAACACTGGCCAGAAACACAGCACTCTTGGAGACAGATCTCTTGGCAGGAACATCAAGCTTCTCGAAGGCTGGTCTGGAGAACCAGCTGCTGTCCCATGTCCTTGCGTGGGAAGCGCTTACGTTTCTATGTACACACATACCTATAGTCCCTTGCACACACTTCTATACATGCAGCTATGACTGCACATAGATACATTTAGTGGGAATTTGCAGCTCATCTCTGGAATGGGCCTGAAAAGTCCTTGACAGGTGAAGTCTTCTCCCCACCTGGAAAATATATGTATCAGCCAGAGGAAGCAGGAAGAAGAGCAAGGGGTGAGCGTGCAGTCCCCTGGTCAGGGCACTCAGGTAACTCAGGTTCTTTTGAATGTGTTATTAGTTATATAAAAACATTACACAATTATAAAATAAACTATATAGTACTGATACACAAATTAACTGCATAATTCCAGCCTCAGCCAGAAAACTCAGATGATTTTATTTGTAAGTTTTATGAACATATTTTTTAATGTATTTTAGAATATGTATAACCCTCAGCAGGTAGGATGCTTTCCTGAGAGATGGGAGAACTTTGGTCAAGCCGTCACTTACACAACACCCAGAGGATTGTTTAGCGACGGTGACAGTGCCCTGGCAAGGCAACCTGACCCAGCCTGGCCCCGAGCACATGCTGCGAGCCAGATATTTAATTCCAGGTTTAAGCTCACCTCTGTGCTCTGCCTGCAAGCTGGCTGGTTTAGATAGAGCTGAAATCTTTCTGCAATAAACCTCCCTGTGCCAGGCACCCAGCCGCTCCCATCGCCACACAGTCGGCTCTGGCAATGGCTTTGCCCTTCTCTGGGAGCAGCGAGCTTTGGAGGGTGATGCCGGCTGCAGCGCTTGTGAAGCACCAAGCACCACAAGGTCCAACCTCACCCTCTCCGTAGATGCTACGCACGCGCAGTAGAGCACCACCGAAGTTCACTGTAACTGAGTTGAACGCTGCACGCTTCCTAACACTGGTGGCACCCATCTCATCGCCCAGTGCAGACATTTGCAGGCTGTGAGTGAAGCCAGTCCTTCGTCCTCCACACGGGCACCGAAGGCTGTAAGCCAACTCACACGTACTGTATTTCAGTGCTGGGATGAGTTCATTTGTTGCTTTTTCTATTAATTTTGTATAGCATCCTTTTGTATAGAAGCCTTGATAATGCTATCACTCTTTACACATCACATCACAAGGCGCTAACTTACTACTACAACTAAAGTTGTGACTATTTTCGGGGAATAAATTAGATTTTGCATGGTCTGATCTTCCTTTTGTGCCGAGTCCACCAACTTTGGCCCAGGCAAAAACTCCCAGTGACTTTCGCTGGCAGGACTCCACTGTCCTGTTCTGAAACCTAGCGTTTCATGGCAATTACTCTCCAATTCCTGCTATTCAACCATATTAGCTTTTTAGAAAGCTGGTGGAAAAAAAAAATCCTAAAAATCAAGAAAAAATTGGTTTAGTATCTGTAAGTCCAGGTGGGCAACTTTTACTCAAAGGAGGAAAATAGCTTGTTGTGGAGGAAATCAGTGGGATAAGATACTTATATAAGTATCCTTACGTAAGTACAAGATGAGATAAGTATATATAATATACAGGTATAGTTTCCAGTCTTTATGTATTATATTTCTGATTCATTTTTACTGAACCATATAGGGAGCACACCCCTGTAATCTTGCCTTTGATGGAGGTTTCTATCAAATGGTACTGGGACAAAAATCCACTGAAAGCATCCCCAGATGTGATTAAGCAGACACCAGGCTGTCCGTCCTGCAGCAGCGCTTTCTTCAAGAGCAAACGCCTCAGGAATCCCAATACTGGCAACTACTTACTTACAAATTTGTCATATGTAATGAAATACTCTGGAAACTATTTGCAAGCAAACATTTCCCAGGGGATTTCATTACTCATTAAAAATTTGCAAACTGTTCGTGAACGATCAAATATTAATATGTAGGTAGGGTGCAGTATCAGAAGAGAGGCGCTGTTTCGATAAGAGGTTAGCCATGCTCAATGGGCACCGCTCGGTGATGTACTCAGGACTGTTACGTCAGGCTCATCGATTGCCATTTAAAAACAGGAAATATCATTGAGTATTTGGCCATGCATTGAAGATTACTGGGCCATTATAATCTGCTTGCTAAAATGCTAATAGGGGAAAGTCGAATGTCTCCCGTGTGCGAGGAAACACTCTGCGAGTACAAAGAGCTCCTGAAGCCCTCGGGGCGACGGGCGCGCTGGCTCCAGCACGCATGCAGCACCAAGGTGGAGCAGACTGGTTTTCTGATACCATGTACATAACACTCCACCCAAGCCTCCCTGTGTAAACAGAAAATAAAGTCAAATTATGCCAGTAAAGAGTGGATTACACTGGTCACCGGGAGTGCTTGTGTATGTTCAGCCATAATCTACGATAAGGTGCTTGCCATAAAATGCCTCCCGGAGGCAGCTCTCCTGGAAGCTGCAAGATGCCAGCAGAACCACCAGCATTTCACTTCACCCGGTGGGGACAGCAATGCAGCATTGAGGAAGGGGTCAGAGCTGCTCGGGACCACAGAAGTCCCTGGGGCCACGGAGGGGGGGGTCCCTCAGTCTTGCAGGAGAAAGACAGGAGCATTGATTGCCACCAGCAGATAGAAGGGGACGAAGTTCGTTTCAAAGAGGTAAAGGGTGACAATCTTTCTATGGGCAAAACTGTCCCGCAGTCAGTAAAGCACAGCAGTAATCGAGGCACAGATAACAGAACATATAATGAAGACAGAGATTACAGAACCCCACAGCCAATCCATCCTGCAGCAAAAAGCTGCTGTAAAGCAGTTTTAATGCTAGCCGATAAACACAATTAGAAATGTAATGCTTTGGTACAGGATGTTTTTAAGAACAAAACCTTATGACAAGTTTCATTGCTATAATAAATTAAAAAAAAGTCTGAGCAGGTCCCGAATTTGGTGCATTTCTTACAAACAAAAAGAAGAATTTATTTCTGTCATCAGTTGATGCAGAAAAAACTGTTGCCAGCTTCTGATATAAAAGCTCATGAAAACTCACTCCCAAGAGAGTTGGTTTTATACTTTTTATTTATGAAGACAAAGTCCCCGGTGCTTGGACCTGTCCCGTCCCGAGGTGAGGCGGCTCGTCAGTGGAGGCTGGCAGAGGCCAGCTCCGCTCGCCCACGCGGGAGCCCATCGCAGAGGGGTCACGCTCCAACCCTCCCTCCCACCAGCGAGCAGCGGGTGGAATTGGGTTTGAAGAAATATAGTTGTGGCTGTCCCTTACAGTCCCCCTTGGGGAAAAAAAAGATCAAATAAGGGAAAGGTTATTGCAGACTGATAACAGCTAGGGAGGCTGGGCACCGTATCTGTTGCCAGGGCGCGTTTGCTCCAGCGCAGGCAGGGCCCCCTGTGCCTCTGGCCCCGCGGGGAGAGGTTGGGGAAAGGCATCCAGAGGAGAGAGGGAGCCGGAGAGGATCACGGCTGCTAGATGAGGAGCTGAGGAGAGATTGCAGCCAGCCAGGCTGGGGGCCCAGGTGGTCAGGGAGTGAGACTTGAGGAGGGGGTTTTGTGAGAAAAACCATTGCATGCGTTCACGTAATTAAAACTTTTGTCATCATACACGTGCACAAAGGAGGTGAATTACAGCTGAACGCGCAGCTTTGGGTGCTTGGTAGCTTTTGAGAGCTGCTCTTTTGCAGGCTTAGCAATCACGTTGGGATTTCTTCCATGCAAAATAATAAAACGCCATAGGTGATGGAAGCTTTTTGAAGAGAGAAATGGAAACGCGCAATCCCACCAGCAGCAAGATTGCTGCAGAAGTATCCACACTTTTGCCCTTGCTGCTTTATGCTGCTCTCGCTCGCTCCTTGAGCTCACTCAGGAGAGCGCACAGGGCTAGAGAGGTGGGAGGACGGAAATGCATCACCCCACCACCTGGATCTCAGTCACATAAAGCCAGAGCTCGGACTGGAGCTCACGTGCCAGTATGGTGTCCGCAGGCAGAGGGCAGGGATGGTATGGATTTACCAGGGGGCCTTGATTTAGCTTTGGGAAACTAAACCAGGTATAATTTCAAAACCTTTAAAACGTGCCCCCTCCTGAGCACAGTCTCACCACGCAGTGCACCAAGCCCACCACCCTGGCAGCACAGGCCCCCTTTCCTTCGTGCTGTCGGGGTGCTCCTCCTCACACCGTCCGCGGGAAGAATCGGCTGCAGCCCAGGTCAAGACTCCTGAGCGAGGTGAGAGGCTGCCCCTGACGAACACACATCCATGCTAAATTGCACCCCGAATCACATCCAGCATCGGCCTTCACTCCCCCATGGCCAGCCCCAGCCAGGGCAGCTGGGCAACCACTGTGGGGAAAACACCAACCTGATGGCCACCAGTAGTATGACTGAACGCTAGCTTTGCGGCATTAATACTCGACCCCCCTCACCAGGCTTTGACAAAGCGAACACCACAGCAGGAGGGACCCCCCAGAGCCTGCTGTGGCCCCCCCAGGAACTGGCCTGCTGTGACTGCAGGTGCCCAGCACAGAGCTCAGCAATACCCCGCCAGTCGCCACAACAAGACACCCCGCCTGGGACCAGAGTGGATTATGCACATCCTTAAGTATTTGCAGGATAGAGGCCTTAGTTCACTGGGTTAAAATACCAGAACAATATAAAACACCTCTGCAACCCACCACCCTTTGTGAAAATCCTAGGGACTCTGCTGGAGCTGAGCCCTTGTTGATAGCCATAAAAAATTGGTTAATAAATCTTCTTCCACTGATGAAATAGCTACTTCACAGCCAGACCTAAACAAATTGAGCATTTCAAAGCAACCTGCTTGACACAAGCCCTGATTTGCACACTAATACAAGCATCCCCACCGCCCAGCCTGGGCAGGACCCTGAGCCCACACTGTTGGTCCCTCCCTGCTGTCACAGCCAAGTGCCAGCAGCAGATTTACTGCACCAATATTTCCCTCCCGAGTGACAGGAAGGGGATTTACTTCTGCAACCCCAAGGCCGTTAGGGTGAAACAATCCCGAAAGCAGAGACCAGCCCGGCGCACAGTGGCCACGCTGGCTACCCACACCGGCTACCCGACCGCAGCCTCTGTCGCAGACAGACACTAAAAGTTCGTCTTGATGCTGCTTTTGCCTTTTTCCAGTTGCCTTTCTTTCAAAAATGGAAATGTAATTAAAAGAAAGGGATGTGCTCATCTCCCTGCTGCTCCACGGACACTGTTCTGAAAGTTTAACCTAATAGGTGAAAAAGCAATTAACGAGGAGGTTCCGTTTTTAAAAAGCTGTCTCAAGTCAGTATTTCTCAAATACAGCTGATAGCCAAGATAAGGGAAACAACACATTCCACTAGCTTTTCCCAACTGCACTGCCATTGATGTACTATAATAGTGTGAGATAACTAGAAAGAGAAAAATAACATTCCAGTTTTAATAAAAACGCCTGTAAAAAGAAAGTCTCACCCTAAATTCATGGCAGGGCCTTTTTTTCCACAAAGTCAGGGCTGACTTGTTCACCTCCCTCCTGCCTACAGGGAAGAACGCAGGGCTCAGCTGTGGGGCAGGACCTGCTTCCAAGCGCAAATATTCAGTGCAAAGTTGCATCTAAATATTGATGTTTCAACAGAACTCACTATTTGCTTAACTGGATGGTATATATTTGCCTAGAGAATCACACTGGGGAAGAAAAAGCACATTTTTAGGTCCTTTCAGCAAAAACGGATTACTTGAAAACAGTGATGAGCAAATCCTAGATTTTTCATAGCCATTAAATTTGGGGGTCAGATTTCCTGGTAACTTGTTAGGATTTGGGTTTGCAAGACAGGTGTTTGGCACTTCTAACTCCCTGCTCCCTCTAGGAGACATCAAACTGAGCATTAAACTCCTACGATCTTCAAAGTTCAAGTCAAGGTGTTTTTTGTTTTGCTTTTCCCCCCGAAGGTCAGTTCAGGATTGAATCTTTTTGTCAAGGTTGGCTGGAGAGCAGAAGGCTCTGTTAATCTGCAGGCACTGAGGCTCCCTCCTGGCTTCCTTCCCTTGCACTTCATTTTATTCAGGATTCACCCTCTGGGATTGTAAAGGCTGCAGACAAGGGTTAGAGGTGAAACAAAGAAAAGGAGGTTTGTTGTTTATTTAGAGGGAGCCAGAATTCATAATGTTGGAGACACTGGGCCACTCCCAAGAGATAACTGTAATTTTACAGCACCTCTCCACAACATTTTTTTCTTTCCAGAAATAAAATACAGTGACAGATCCAAAAATACCATTTCCCCGAGTAACTCCTAGAACCAAAACAAGAAAGTTTTTTCCTGCAACGTGACCAGCCACTGGAACAAAACAAACATGCTTCCATTGATCTCCACATGGGAAAGCATCTGAGAAAAGAAATAAAGATAACCTTGCCTCCTTCAGAGACCCTCTTCTTTTATTCACTCCACTTGTGCCTTATTAGGGAGATTTTTTTTTTATCATAGACCTTTTTCCTTGGGAGATAATCTTCTTGTCCCCCTCCTTTTCAATGAGAAGGTCAAATTTTGCTTTCATTTATTTGCTGTGGGACTCCACTGACCCGTAGGTAACAGGCACATCCCATCCCACACAGGCAGCCTGGCAATGTATTTCCCTGTTCATACCTTGTTTTAACAATCACAACAGCAGCAATGGAGGGTGCAGATGCAGCCATTACACCTAAGGAAAAAAATCTTGCTCCTTCCCCAGGCTTTTCTTCGTGTTTGCCCTCCAGGGCAGCATCCACTTGCAATGAGATCGCTCGATTTACAACAGAGCAAGTGGTTGTACGACAAAATCTGGATTCCAGGGTCCTGATAAGAGAAGGTAAAGCCTTCCTGCGACCAGAGCCTGGCCAGCCACCCGACCACTAATCCGGGGTGAATCTGCTGGCGTCAGTGGCTTTACGCAAAACACACACTGGGGTGAAAAATGAGAGTCGCAGCTCAGCTCAGGCAGCCCAGCTCCAGCACTCTGCTACCAGAAGTGGCTGCTTACTTTCAAGCTCTCCGCACAGCCTGTAATCACCCAATATTGAAACCAGATTTACAAGCTCTTTAGAGGAGGAGAAGTTTGTGATTTCCAAAGCAGACACATTTGGTATTTCAGAAAAAGGTCAAGCCCCCTGTGGAGTAAGGGGGTTTTAATAGAATCAGTTCAGCAGGAGTTAAGAGGAGACATACCAACCCAGCGGCTCTCAAAGCCGGGAGAGGCAGAGACATGAGAAAAGCCACAACCGTTATTGTTTTGAGGAAAGAATCAGGGAAAGAGAGGCATGGTGGAAGCTAAATTACGTCTTGGACGTTTGATTTCATTTACTCCAAATCAGAGAGACTTTTTCAGTTAGAAATAAAGAGAGTTGTCCTTCTTACGCTGCAGGGCTTGCAGCAGTTTCAAAGAAAGGAGTGTTTGTTATTGTCTGCAGGGGAAATCTGAGAGTGCATAGCACAATGACAAATCCAGGCTTTTAACTCAAATGCATTTTAAAAGGACAGCCATCGCTTACCTCTTCAGGCTCTGGCCAGGCTCTCCCCTGCCTCCCTAGGTCACCCGCAGAGGGTGTCTTGTTCCACTCCTGCTACAGCCCCCAGAACATCACTGAGGTTCCCCCCTTCTCACAGGAACACAGGTTTTCCTCAGATGCATAATGGACAGCTGGTGCTGCTGAGGCCTGCAGATAATATAAGCAGCCACTACAGAGATACTTACTAGTGATGCAGATGGCTACTGCTTGCTCTGACATCCTTCGGACTCTGCAGTCAGTAGTTTCAGTGAAAGGATGTGGGGCTCCTTCCATAACTCACATAGCTGCTGCCAGACACCAGAGCTCATAGCATAGTTCCCTGAATATATGGGCTTTAAAATAAATTGGAAATCCAGATTTCACCCTTAGAAGGCTCACAGCCTAGAAACTTTCAGGTCTTATCAGCTACCACGCCTAAATTATACATACAGCACCTGGTAACTGAACAGCCCCGGGAGACTGCAGCTGCTAGCCCCAAGTGCCATCCCTAGCTACTCAGCAGCCCCCTCCCAGGACTGCAGGGAAAGGCAAACCATCTCTTTTCTTCTTTAAAGCATCTCCACAGCAAGGGGCCAATTAGAGCGTCCTGGTCTTACTAGCCTTTTAACAACAAGCATAAATAGGCCCTTATGTATTCAAAACAGCAGCAAAGGAGTGGTGGAGGTCAGAGGATGCTTAAATGACTATACAACATGCTCCCTCAGATTTCTGGAGAAAGCACTTGAAAGGTTTGGCCATCAGATCTCCTAATTTGTCTAGTCAGCCTCACTACTTGCACAGCATCTGACAGACACTGTTTCAGGTTTGTCTCTTTCAGCACCAAGTTCCCAGCCAGTCATTCCCAACAATAAACACAGTTGGCAGAGCAGACAACTGCCCTAGGCCTTCAGATCAGGGCAAGGGAAGCGCAGAGCTCCTAGGAAAGTAGCACTCTGAGAGGTCAGAGCAGAAGGCCTGTGGAAGACCACAGGCCAGATTACAACAGCAGTTGCAGCCCACATAATTTCTTAAAAGCAGTGGAAAAAGCAACTTTTTTGGCACTTTGAGGAAGTAAGAAGCATCAGTAACTTGAGGTACATAGATTAAACTAATCCTTCTAAAATACACTTTAATATTACAAACATAGGCATTCCCAGGGCACGAGTGTTTAACTGTATGGGTAAGTTTGCAGTATCAATACCTCTGTTTGCACAGCCAAGTGACCAGCTTACCTCCAACAAGCCTACCATATAGCTTAAGTGCACTTACAGTAACACACCTTGTGACTTAGAGGGGCAGGTTTCCCTTGCTTAAGTCCCTCTGCATTGCCAGCTGCATATCCCAAAGCAATCTACCAGGTAAGCAGTATATAAGATTAGAGCACTGCAACCCCATTTGTGCCATCCCCTTTTCACTGGTGGCAAGAGTAGGGGCTCAATATTACAGCCAGAAGCATTTCTAAAGCTGTTTAAAACCTAGGTGAATACTATCTCCCACAGAAGCATTTGGACTTCTCATTCACCGCAACGTGTCATCTGCCTTTTAAGCAAGTCTAATTACTGCAAAGTCTAATAACACAAGAAAATGAAATACAATAAGCTCCCTTGTATAATCCAGAGGTTTTGTTTGTTTTTATCAACTAGGCATTGAACAAATGAAATAGCCAAAGTCAAGGCAACTAGCTGAAGGAGTAAGAAACAACTGAGTGCACAACTACTGGCAGGGAAAAGCCACCTATGCAAGAACAGCGTAAAGGAGGAGCCAGAGATTAAAGCGCATACACTGTTGGTTCTTCAGACCCATACAGAAGTAGCAACATGTGATACCAAGTTACACTACAAAAGAGCAAGGCAGATGTTTTCCACTGTGCCCACATGGGTTATTAGCAGAAAAAAGAAGATACATACACAGTAGAATAGGCAGTATGGTTTGGGGGTTTCCCTCCCCTTCTACTCCCCAAAAAAGTTGGGAGAAAAAGGTACAAAAGGAAAAAGGGTCACAGAAAACAAAAATTGTGCTACAAGAGATGAAAACCAGCTATAAAGAATTAGGAGCCACTTTGTGATGTGTTTTGCACAGACAGAGGGAGCACTTCATTAGCAGAGCAGAAGAAATCGTTACCACTCAAAGCTGCAGAAGAATTCATTCAGGTAATGAGCAAGAACCAAGGATGTGGGTTCACTGCTACTTGAAGTATTAAGCAATACACCTTCATCCTGGAGTAGCCACCTAATTTCCCTCACGGAGCAGGAAAACAGAGTCTGTTTTCAGAATCTAATTGTTATGCACCACATTGCCGTACATACCTCCCAGATCTACTTCCTGCCACCCCCCCAAAGAAAACCCCAACTGTTTTCCAAAACAAAAAGCCACAAGCAAGTTTCAGACAAAATATATATATTTTAAAAATCTTTACAATAAGTCAGGAAACATAGGAGCTTGCACACAGTTTATTATAACAACTCAGTTCTCAGCTCCCTACAGTTCGGATAACCCTGGTGACAGTGTTTACAACTTCTAATTTTTGCTTTCATAACTTTAAAGCAAACAATACATTTGAGTGTATTTTACTCTGTGCAAATAAGACAACTTTTGGAATCCTTCAGAAGAAATATCCAAGATTCTGTTTGCAGAGGTCCTTTGTTTCTCAAAGATGATTTATGAGAGTTTTTGTTTCAAGATAAAGTGCTCCTGTCCAGCAGAACCCAAAGGCCTTCAAGAGTTCAGAGAGTAAGTTTAGCTCGGATTAAAAAATAATTGGTCATACAAATTCCAGCTTCCCATGTCCGCTGTACATTCCCCAGTGGACTAGCGAAAGAATTTTATCATTGCTGAGGTCTGAATGTCTCATTTTATCACAGGTCATGCAGCAGTTCTCGTGACCAGTCACAGGCACCATGCATTCCAAGTCCAATTTTGCCACCTGCCCTTTTTTTGAATGATGTCCATGAAAACTATAGTGCAAACGGGAGAGCATTTGCTGTCGTTGATCTTGCAGTCTCTTATTTTCACTCCTGAGCATCCGCAAGGCCAGCATGATAAGGAGCACCAAAATTAGCCCACCAGCTATAGGAACAGCAATTACAGCTGCCCTGAACCATAACTCTTTTGAAGAGGTCAATTCCTGCACCTTGGTGATGAGATTCCTGCTGCTGTCATGTTGATATCTGCTCCCTTGTCCTGCAAAGGGGAAAGATGTGAAGCTTATTTCAGTACCAAGAACTGGTTTATATATTAGCAACTCCCCTAAACTCCACACTGACAAGTTTAAGGAGCCACAGCTACACACTCTGCAGTGCCTACAGAAAACACTCCTATAAAGTGGAAGACTAGTTTCTAAGGCTGTTTATAACACTGAATTCCTTACCCGGCTAGCTGATGGAACTAGGAATGCCACTGCTGTTGCTTCTTAGAAGCAACATCAAGTTGGCAAGACAGACCTCTAATATTAATGCAGACAAAAAAGCTTCTCAGCTGACATGCTCCCCTGCATCCATCCACCCGCTTCTCCCTCTGGTGTCTCTACTTACATTAACAACTAAATCAATAGCAGACATACAAAGTCTCAACTGTCACCAGTCTGATCACCAGAAGACAGATTTCACTGAAGCTTCCTTGCCCTACCTGAAGTCTCGCCCCTGGAAGGAGACAAAACATCATGTAGTCCTCTGTAATTGCACATATCTTCATGACAGCATTCCAATGTGGACATGGTGGCGGTGCCAGAGTGGTTTTGTGCTTGTTTGGCTTGGCAGATATCAGCTGTGCTTGCAATAGAGTCCAAGCAGCCATGAGTAAGTGGGGAATGTGTATTCTGAGGATCAAGCAGTCTGGAGAAACAGGCGCTAAGCTCAGATTTGCACATATAGCCGGTTGCAACACAGTGTGCAGCATCACAGTAGCATCTGATTTCACCTAAAAAATAAGAATTGTGCAAGAAAGGTAAGAATTTGATCCTTTAAGGACACCCCACTGGGTACTCTTATTAGCCACAAGCATCACACAACCGAACTCAGTGCCAGTTTTGGGGTACTCCTCTAGACTGTAAATCCATAAGAGCGAGGCCGATCCCTTCGCATCACTGTACAGTGCCTACCTCGGTGTAACCTTAATCCCTGCAGATGCCTTGGGGCACTTGTTTTTAATTACTAGTACTATAGTCCTTCGAATTAAAGCAAGAACATTGCACTAGAACAGGGACTGGGGGAGGGCGGCAGGGGGGGTGAAGAAGGTCACAGTAGCTTTTTTTTTTCCCCAAGGTGACTAACTAACAAGACCATTTTATAGCTACTTCCACTCGCTATTAGCAGTTGCATTAAACCACGTTTAAAAATGAAATTGCAGTTTTAAAAGCAATACACACCTTCAGTTCTAGAAGGAAGTCACATCTGTGTTTTAAACCATTACTACAGGAACACCATTCTATTTTTATAAAGGCAACGCTTCCTTTAACTGTCAGTGTGTCAGTACACAACAAAAAAATAGGTTTAAATATTTGTGTGACAAAAAAATCGGAACTGCCGAATTGTTTATTACCTCTCAATACTGTGCCAAAATTTAAAAGGTTTAACTCACACCTTATAAAGCTATTAGCCATTACCATCTAAGTCTCCCAGTCAGGAAGGTTTTTACTGCGTGAAACTGTGCAACTATTTGTAATTTCTCCAGAAAGAGAGAAATTCTTTAAGTAGCCACTCATGCAAAGAGGCTTTTTTTATCAGTATTGTAAAACAGAAACAGTGCAGTTTATAATTAATCTGTTCACCAGAGTCAAGGTCTCTCAACTCAAATGTAAAGTTATTAAACAGGGTGAAACTGTGAGGCTAAAAGCTCCCCCTTACCCCTCCCCAATTCTGCATGCAATCCAACATGCGGTCAAAAGGGGAAACACTTAGACTGAAAATCCTCTACCGGCTCTATGAAAAATCTCTCAGGAAACCTCAAAAATTTCTGGAGGAAGCGATAAAAAAGTTCCCTTCATAAAACTCTTCATTTTGTGCTCTCCAAACTGCTCTGGTATGAATTACATGCATCGCATGCTGTAGGGAAAACTTACTCTTTCTAGGCAAGTTGCAACTCAAACATAATTCAATGTGCCATCGATCCAAGGCGCAGGGGGAAGCCAGATTTTGAAGCCATCCTTAGAAGAGTGAATTAGAAGAGTGGACTTAAAACTACTTCTAATGTGCCTGTTGTACTTGCCATCAGTGGCACTAAGGCTCTCAAAGTCAACTGAACTGTCAGATGTCTTCCTTTTAACAGTCTGCACTCCAAAAATTCATCTGGAGGCATCCCTGCTACCACCCCTTATGATGCTTCCTCCCACCCCTTACCTAAAAAGTATTCTGAAAGATGTTAAAAATCATCCCAACCAAGTTAGCTTCCCTTCTTCGGCCCACCTTAATACTTCCCCTAAAATGCTACTGCGGGCTCCAGGCCTTGAAGTTCCCGCTGCTCTTTGAGAGCTCTGCTTAATAGAAGCCAAATGATGGAGTGTCTCACTGTCTCCAGTTCAATTCTCTTGGGCTTTTAGACCAAATAACCTAATTTTTCGTGAATTCACACACACTGTCATCCAGCACGCTATGGAAAAAAAGACTGAATCATTTTCTAAGCATTCTATGTGAGGTCTTCCCCCCCTAGGCTCTCTGAAAAAATAATTTTCATCATTTTCTCACTACATGAGAGTTAAAAATAAAAAGCAAGCAGGAAACACCACCAGAGCTGACAGTCCTTTCGTGAGTCTCAGCACAGCACAGGGAAGAAAGTGAAACAATACTCATACTTCCATTTTAACTGTTTATACAAGCCCACTTAAAAATCTATGTTTTATTGACCTAAGACAATCTTATAAACAAAATCTGACAGGCTAGTCACCAGGTTAATTCAACTGCTTTTTAATTAAAGCCACGTTTTTGGTGAAACAGAATGGACTTTGTATTACTGTATTTCTGTCAATTCATAAAGTTTCTTCCTGTGCTACGCAAAAGGCCAGAAAGGGTATTTAGTATTTTGAAACACTGAACAATGCCCTTCTGTTCCCTCCTCTTTCTTGTTACTGTATGTAGCTATTAAAGAAAAATGTCTGCTTTTAGTCAAGATGGCTACAGGAGAGACTGCAGGCTTCTCTTAAAGCTTTTGAAGTCAACAGCAGCCAGAAGTCTGTGATCCCCTAATTATATCATTATCAGGCACATAGTTTCAGTATCTGTGACTTCACATCACTCAGTCACTCCCTGTTCTGCCCGCTTTGATGGGGCCAGCGGGCTCCCCCCTGCACGCTGCAAGGGCTGTTATTTAGGGTTAATTACAGCCTGCCTTCCAAAATAAATAAATACCGCCGCACACCATCACGGCGCTAACTAATCCTTTAGCCTCCTCGCCGCAGCACGGCGATTACGGGCAGCCGGAGGGTCGCCTCTGCCCCGGCCCCCGGCCCCG
>VZSC01010588.1:27053-61233 GCA_013398225.1 Steatornis caripensis
CCCCCTCCAAGATACAGGACATGATAAAGAGACACTTTCTAAGGGGCCCAGAAAGTGAAGCATTTCCTGCCATGCTCATCCGTTTACTTTTTTGTTTTTTTTCATTTAAAACTAATCCTCCCTCCCCCAAACGAGCCGCACTCGCGCTCCTCCGAATCAATAGGACGATTTGCATTTATCCTCCTGGAGGCATCGCTCCTCGGAGCCGGGCCAGAGCTATCCGATCGATAGGGGGGAGCTGGAGCAAGGCTGGAAAAGAAGCAGCAGAGAGATTCCCCCGGGGAGAAATGCAAAACACTGGAGAGAGGCAACAATTATTGTAATTGAAGGTAATGAGGCCGAGGCGCCAGCTCCAGCTCTGCTCAACATCATTCAATACAAAGTGAGTCGCAGATGAAGGAGACAGCCCGAGCCCGGCTTGCCCCGCCGCGCCCAGGCCGGCTGCGTGCCCGCAGCCCGCATCCAGCCCTGCCTTGGCCACAGCCGAGAGTTATCTCCCGGCTGCAGCCTCCTCGGCTGCCGCCCCCCGCCTGCTACAGCACAGGTGCTCCCGGGACGGGTCCGTCTGCTGCGCTGATAGCTCGGCAGCGCTGGAGCTGATGCGCTCTGGATCTGGCTGGCCTTGGGGTCACGGAGTCCTCCTTTTCCTTTCCGTCGGAGACTCCGTGTCTGTAGCGTCTTTGGTGTCCTTATGCTCACTGTGCGCTGAAAGTCGCACCAAATCACTCGGCCAAGGACGAATGTTGTCCCGTCCCATGGCGGGGCAACAAATCCAGCCCCAGACCCTTAACCTTCACCGCGCCTCTGCACACCCCTCTTTCTGCCGTGCCAGCCCCTCGCCTCCGCAGCTTCCCCGGCGCGCAAGGAGAGGTTCACCGGAGGGGAGAGGGGGATGCTGCAGAGGATGCTGCCCTTTCCCCCGTGGCTCTGCCTGGGCATGGCATAGCCGTTTCTCTATCTCTAACACCGTACCTGGCCTGCGCATTCGCTGATATTAGAGCAGAGCTCACACCAGCTTTTGGCAGGGTCTTTAAAGGAGACACAACTGCGTTTGCGCCTTTGATTCCTTATGCACAGAGCATCTTCCGTAGCCTCGCAGCTTCAGTAGCCGGGGAGGGGGTGTCAGTAAGCCGCCAGCACCGTGACGGGATTACTGAACCCTCCTTTGGGTTAATGCGACCGGGGCCGAAACGGTGGCAGCGGAGTCAGGATGCCGGTAAGGCAACAGCAGCCCCGCGGGGCCCGGCTCCGGACGGCGGCCCCCGGCCCCGCACGGCGGCCCCCGGCCCCAGCAACCCTGCCCCGGGCCCGGCATCCCCGGCCCCGGGCTCCCCGGCGCCAGCAACACTGCCCCGGCTCCTGGCTCCCCGGCCCCGGGCTCCCCGGCGCCAGCAACCCTGCCCCGGCTCCTGGCTCCCCGGCCCCGGGCTCCCCGGCCGGCACTGTGGGCTCAGCGCGGGCACGTCTTGCCCTCTGCTGGCAAAGCCAGCCCTAGCAGCGAGGTGCCGGAGCCCTCGTACAGCCAGCCTGGTCCTGCAGGGCTCAAAGGTGCTAGATAGCTCTACGGCTGCATTTTTCAACAGGAGGATGCGGCTGCCTGCAGGCATAACGATCAGTAATCCCATTGCCAGAACAGCTGGAGCGGTGCAGGACCCGGTGGAACGACGGGGCTCACAGCAGCTCCCACCCACGGTCGCATCCTGCACGCAGGAGTTAACGTCCAGAATTCAGCCATCACCTCGTGAAACGTCCATGTAAAGGTGTTACGTGTCAGAATTCATAAACTGTACCTAAAAAGTCAAGCACCACCTATCAGATCTGAGTTGTCAGGTGTGTTAGAGATAAGGTATGGCAAATATTAGGAATTCGCTTTAGATCCCAAGCATGAGAAACCATTAGTTACGTCCTGACACAGCGTTGCATGCATGCGGGAGAGGAGAGATAGCACTGGAGTCATGACACAGCCAAAAAAAAATGGAAATTGAATATCACTGTAACAGGACAGAACACACAGTTTGAGTAACATTTATTACAGAAAGCCGTAGTTTGGATATAGCACATCTAGTGAAACACTCGTGTAGGCTAGTCAAATGAGAGCCTCTGTTGAGAAAAAGAGCCTGTTGCCTTTCTAAGGAAGCATCTCAGGCTCATATTTGCACATGCAAGGCAGACTGCCCACGAGGTCTGCTCAGAGAGGTCAGTTCCTTGGAGGATTTATACTCAGCGGTCAAAACCCGGGACGCTCTGCAGGGGCTCGGGGCTCCTCAAGGCTGTTCTCTGCTCTTGCAAATAACCATTGTCAGCAGCCCCTCCGCAACGGCAGCTCTAAAAGCTTTTGACGCAGATAATGAAACTCTCCAGTGATATGTTACTTAGTATTAGTCAATATTTATTGCTCAACCTCTTTTCTGAGCCACATATTTCAGAGCCAAATGCCAGAGACAAGGCAGTCAATGCAAGTCGGGAAAGCCTACACACATTATAATAGACTGGAGTCTCAGCTACTTAAGTAGGCAGCACTCTGCCAGTTTACACCACGCTCCAGTTCTGACAGGCATTTGCAAATGCGACTGAAAAGGCCAAAGGCAGAGCTAGATCTCAGTGCAAGAACAAGCAGCTTCAAGAAGATGGATACGTATCTCAGTAAGACTTTAATAATTCAGCCCTAGAAAGGCACTGTTTGAAAAAGAAGTCAGCAGGACATCTAAGCACAGAAGTGCAATAAGAATAAAACCTTAATTCTCACTTTACCATGAAAAGCAGAAGACAAGAACATTGGTGAGACAGGGGATGTGGGGAGTTGTGAGTCAGTAAAGTCTGCTTCAATTCTAGCAGCATGTGGTGGTGTGTTCTGGGCTGGCCAGGGAGGACATGGAGGCTTCCCTCCTCTGGCTCTAGGGCAGGATCAGTAACTACATCAGGGAGAGCTTGTAAATCTGATAGCTGGGAGTCAGAAAAATTGTAGAAAGGGGAAATAACAGTGCAAAAGGAGCTGCAGCGAGCTTTGGCAGATATGTGACAGGCTGGAGGCATTGAACACCCCAGCTGCTGGGCAGGGCAGCTTCTGAAGACCCAAACCCATCTCTGGTGAGTTCAACCAGAGAGGGTGAAGGTGGTCATATCCTCAGCTTTCTGCCAGCCCTCCCTGAGGGACTGCCACCCTTGTGGCAGGGACTGCAGAAAGGAACACCCATCCCTGCCATCCACAGCCTGGCACTGAAGCACCCAAGGAACATGTTTGGGTGCTGTCCTGCCACCCTCCAAAGGAGAAGATAATCTCAGGTGGAAAAGGACACACAACTCTTGCCAGTAACATCTTGAGATGCCACAGGGGTTCATCTGTAGGACCACTGCAAGATCAAAGGCAGATCAGGCAGAGGAAAGGATGGATGAAGAGAAGCAGAGTGTTGGCAGAAAGTGATATGAAGTGGAACAGAAACTCAAATTCCTCACAGTTCAGGGCCAAGAGGCAGCAAGACAGCAGGGAAGATGAGTTGAGAGAGCTGATAATCCTGGAAGGGGGAAGAAGTGTGGCCCCTGTGCTTTCACAACCACCTAAGGGAAGAGAGCAAGACATTAGAGTTACACAGGACTAAAAATTAAGAAGCCTCAAAGTAAGAAAGCAGTCCTGGTTATTCTCGGATCATCCTTTGTGATGCAGTATTATATAGCAGGTTGGGACATTAAACCGAGGTCCTCCCCACAGGTAAAGGCTTGCAAGGCAGTAGTGAAAAATGAGAGTCAAACACACCACAGCTGGAGAGCGGGAGAGTGCTGCCCGGAGCCCCATAGCCAGTCCTGCCGGGCAGCCACTGCAGAGCCTTGCCCACAGCCTCTGACTTCACATCTCTGCGCTGCAAAACTTAACTGGTGCTTGCCTCACACGGACTGCCATCGCCTTCCTCTGCCATACCTCCAATGTCCTGCTCTTCCACTTCTTTGTGTTCACTACTGTCACGCTTTTCAGGAGGGAACAGTTTTCCTTCACTTATTATTCATCCTTTTGGCTTACACAATGAAGTTGAAAAGGAGGTAGTGAGAGCAGCTTTGTTGCAGTCTGAGAGCCAAAGTGAGCTGGACTGTGAGGATGAAGCTCCTACCTACCAAAAGCAATGAAGAGTCTGAGTTATGGCCTTCAGCAAATATGCCAGCCTGCCAGAGACTGTGAACGTGCTGGCCGACTGCTTTGTCTTTTGTTGCCTTTGATAGTGATGGCAGCACTGCTCTGCCTGCGCCTGCTGCAGCCCTGTCTGCCGCACGCTGCCACCCAGGCAGACTGGACCATGTCGTCCAAGCGGCATATCTGTGACTGTCTCCTTTTTCAATCAATTCAGTCTTAATCTAGTTCTTGCTTTTATGTCCGCTATCAAAGTCCTAATGAAACAAAATTATATCCGTCTCTTTAAAGACGTACATGCAGCCTGATGTTAAGTGTGTCTCTTTAGCTCTGCTTGAAGAGCCTGGCAGGAAGACTGATAACACACAGAAGAATGTGCTTTTCCTGTCCAAGCACAGATTTTAAACTCATCTTGTTCTAACCATGGGAGTAACAGAAGGGCTGGTATTAGAAGCCCAATTAAGGGAAACTGCTGGTGAACACTCAGCAACTGGCTATTAGCGTCACAAAAATCAGATGCAACAATCCGCATTAATTAACATCCCTTTTGTTAGCCCTAGATACACGCATTTCTAAATAAATACAGGTATCTTTATCTGAATTGCATTCCCATAAGTAAAGCTGGACTTGAGCTATGTGCCAAGGGAAGGAAGACCCAGCAAGCTGCTGTTTTCAAAGCAGGGCAGCAGACAGGAGTTCTGGCACCAGCTCTGCCCCCTGTGCCACATCCAGCCAGCACCATTTCATTTGACCCAATCTCTTTGCCCTTCCTGAAACCCTCAGGATTGAACAACATTGGCTAATTCACAATGCAAATGCCAACCGAAACACTTCTGTTTCCAGTAGCAGGAGGTGCCAGTCAATTCAGCCCTGAAGAGCCTGGTGCAGGATTTCTCTGCCTGCCCGCCCAGCAGCTCTGCCTGTCCCCCTTGCTATGGCAGAGATGGCACTCGGATGCCCAAAGTCACCTTGCATGCACTAATTGACATTTTTATACCATTAAAGCGAAAGGGGAGCTCAATAGAAGGGTGAAGGAGAGACAGAAATAGAGAAGGAGAAGGGAAGGTCACTCTCACAAAGATGAGAACGATGCCAGTGCTGGCTGAAGAGGCTCAGGGGTTGCGGGCAGGAGGCTGGGTGTCCTGCCAGGTCAGCCTTCCTCCGGAGCACTGCACACCTCCTCCTCCTGCTGCTCCCAGGCAGTTAGCAGACCACTGTACATTTCATCCCCTATGTTAAGTGATTTACTATCCAACTACTCCTTCTAGAGAAGTTGCTACCCTCGTACCTTCCCCCACCTCATTCTCTGCCTCTGAAGAAATATATTGAAAGCGTATACTGGGACTCTTGTGCCAGCTGTGAAGCTCTGTCCTGTACAGCTGTGTGCGATACCATTTCAGGCTGCTTCCCGCAGCCGCCTGCCTGGTGCCCGGGGGCTGAGACGCGCCAGCCCGCACGGCCATGCTGGGCAGCAGCAGCTGGGCTCCAGGGCTTTGCAGGGCTCCGGGGCTGCTCTCTGCTTAGTGCCAGCCTCGTGCTCGGGGTGAGGCTGGCGTTGTTCTCCTCACCCTCAGCAGAGGGGCTGGGAAACTGATGAAAATATTGCAGTGGTGGCAAACGGCGAGGAGCTGAGAATAAAAGCAGGTATTTGCACCAGAAACATCACTCGTGGTAAGAAAGCTTTCTACAGGATGCCAGCATGCGGTGTGTCCTATGAACGGTTGCACTGAACTCCCCTGATCTCACCTCGATGCTTTTGCTGCAGAGCCAAGATGGCCTTTTCCTTTCTTCTGAGTTCCAGCCTGGACTTTGTGAAGACTTTGTGCCACAGGCGCTGCCAAGCAGCTACTCAGAAAAGAGGACAGCTCACAGATTAAAGATTGACCTTAAGCGTTATTAGGGCTCCTGTGTCTTGCAGGGTTAATAGCCCACCCAGCCAGCGCTGGCAGCTCTGAATCCCAAGTGCTACAAGAAGCCATCTGTCTTCCTGGCTTGGAGCTGTTTTCCGTTGTAGGGCACATTGCAGTGACTGAACTATCCACCCCTTTCCCTGTGCTCGTGGGCTCCCAGGTAAATCTCTGCTCTTCGCATATGGTCAGCACAAAAGGAGCTCAAGATCATCCCTTCTGACACGCTCTTCAGGCCTCTCCCCAAAATCCTGAAATCACCTTTGCCTCCCCTCTTGCTCACAGTATTTTTTGCTGCATTTACACACAAAACTAGAAAATAGCAACGGGAAGATCTAATAAGGGGTAGAACAAGGTGAAGCAGAGTGAAAACAGGCCAAAATGGAGAGGAGCCTGAAAAGCTAGCAGGGAGGAAGGACGAGAAATGAGCCAGCAGAACAAAAACCAGTGAGCAGATCCGAGCATGAACCCTGCAGTGAGAAAATCTGGCCCCGGCACCATGCTGAAGGAACAAGGTGAGATGTGCCAGGAAAAAGGGATGCGGTAATGAAGGCTAAGGACATGCTGACTGACAGGCACTGGCACCGCCAAACATCCACATGCGAAAAATTGTCTACGCAATCCTCTCTGCTGGTTTGCAACCTGACAAGCCGAGGAGCCCAGGTGGCACTGGGCAGGTGCTGGGGAGAACTGGGGATGAGGGGTAGGTGTAGAGGGAGTGCAAAGAGGCTGAGATGCACCTGAAGCCTGAGCAGCAGATGTTTGGCTGGTGGCAGGAGGGCAGGAGCCTTGCGGGTTCACCCTCTGCGCAGGACAGTGCTGTCAGGATCCCTCTTTTCCGTGGAAAGGGGCCCTCGGCATCCTTGGCAATTCTGTAACAGCACTCATACTTTCATTCCCAAAACGTCATACCCTGCTCCAAAAACAGATCATTATTTCCAGCATGCCAAGCTCAAGATTTTTCACTGTGCCCAGAAAACAAGACTCCCTGTCGCCTACTCCATCCCTGACTATCCTCCAGGAACACTTGGATGAGGAATATCTCACCATGGCTGATTGAATTTTTTCCTTTTCATTTTCAATGAGATAATTAGGAAAGCACAAATGACGTTGCTTTTTCAGAAAGCATGCTCCTTCCCTTTTTGTTGGCACGTCTGGAGCAGTCCTCCACACTACGTTTGTGTGAGAGATTTACTTCATTTGTGTTGAAAGAAGAGGTTGTCAGAAATCTGGAAATGGAAACTATGCCAGGCTCCTACCTTAATCCTTAAAACTACACAGCTGCCTCAGACTCCCTTGGCACACATTGCTTAAAAATGTGGTGGTATGCAATGACTTCCCACCAGCAGCCAGAGGGGATTGGCAGATAATATGTCAGGAGATACCCTCTGCTTATAAAGCACGTTTCTTCCAGAAGATCCCCGAACTCCAGTACAAAAAACAGCCAAAATGATTAATTTTTGTGATATTTGGTTAGAAGACCTGTGCCTTCTCAGCGTATGGTGCGGGTGACAATCCTGAATGCACGTGCCAACTCTGAAGCAAGTGAAATTAATGGCGATTGATTCTCTACAAATTGTGAAACACGTCATTCTGTCACCAGCCCCCAGGGCTCTTATCACAATATTAAACTTCACTGGACCATTATCAAGAGCAATCCTCCAGCTGATTCAGAAAGCACAATAACTCGTTCATGTGCATCTTGTTTCTTCCAACCTTAACAATTAAGATTGGGATTCTTCAAGGGAGTTTAATGGTGCTAAGCTCCCGTTTGCCACAGAAACACTCTTATATGTTCCCAAAAAGTGATGGTTACAAACCAGGTCTGAACTCAGCAGATATGGGAAGCAGAGCAAGTCATCGGTAAAAGCTATGCAGCACCTACAGCCAGAACAAGGTGGTGAATTTGCATGCCCAGCAGTAACACTCATGAAAGTATTCCTGTTGGAAAAAACACATTTACTTCAACAGATTGTTTTCCCTAGGCAGAAATCTGTACGCTGTTGACAGAGTGCTACACTGCAGGATTCCAGTAGACCTCAATAAGTAAGACCTTCTCTTCTCTTGGCTTTCTCTTGAACAGTGCCCTTACCAGAAAAGCGTTAGGAAATACTAGCCTGTGGAAGTCATCAGATACCATCTCATTTGACCTCTTAAGAACAGAGGAAAGGAACAAAAATTAACCATATTTCTCAATCTGTCTTCAGAAAGCATCTGATTATACAAAGCATTGCCCTGTCCCACACTGGGTTCCCGCTCCAGTACATAAAATAACACACAAGACTTGTTCAGCATCCAAATTGAAGCCGTCAAGTTCTACAGATGTTGGAAGTTCATTTATAGTCATCCAAAAATGACAAGGTAAGAGCTGCAGGCAGCAATAAAGTATCGTGGCATACATTATCACTTCAGAACCAAGGAAAAATTCAAGTAATGGTTGATTAAAAAAAAACAGCCAGTAGAGAAATAAGGCTAGGAAGGGCCTTAAAAGGTCATCAAGGCCATTCTCCTTGTCCAGAGCAGGATCATGTCTCCGTACAGCAGATACTTGTCCCACATGCTCTTCACTAGCACCCAGCATAGGGGCTGCACAGCTTTCTGGGGCAGCTCTTCCCAGTTCTTTACTTACTGTATCTTATTATAAATAGCAACCCAAGCCTTTCTTGGTGCAGCCTAAGTGGCTTGTTCCTTCTACTACCCGCCAAGGACACAGAACACGTTTTTCTTCTTGCAATAGCCCTCTATATATTTGAAGATTTGCATCTTGCATGTTCCCCTCCTTCCCCCTTAGGCTTCCCCAGGCTAAACTGCCCCTGTTTTTTCAGGCCTCTCTGGCAGGTCATGTTTTGGAGATCATTGTCCTTGTTCTCCTCCAGGCTCTTTCCAAACTAGTCTACAAACACAGACATCATGAGACACCTCAGGCCCCCCTTGCACAAAGGGGAGTGTGGAAACTTCTTTGCCTGATTTTGTGTATTTTGCAAACTAGAACATGGTTTATACCTCTGAGCTTGCCGCTTTTCAGCAACACCACCACAGAGACACAGCCTGAAAACCACTCCCTAACAAAGAAGACGCTAATCTCCCTGTTGCAAACATAGAGGCTACTCTGGAGGATGTTTCAAAGTCGTTGTCTAGCTAAGGCAATCCAAATTTCTTTGTCTGAGTGTCTTGGTTTTGGCTGGGATAGGGCTAATTTTCTTCCCACGACAAGGAGGGGACTCTGTTGGTTTGAGAAGGAGTTTGGGAAGACTGGCGTCACTAAGCAAGCTGTGTTTGACAGATAGGCCACCAGTGACCACGTTCAGCTGGTGATCCACAGGATGGACTCTCGGACAGCCTGCAATGTACTTTCTGCAGGCTGCTCCCCCAGCAGCTGCTCCACAGCCGTGTTCCTGCAGTGGTATCTCCTGACTGAATGTGCGCATTTTTTTCTTTTCACCAACAAGTTTAATCCCGTGTTTTTCCAGAAACCCACTTTTCGCTTTCTGGACACTCCTTACCTTGCGAAAGAAGAGATCACATTTTAGCCAGTATCACCTCTTACTGCTTTTTCTGTTGCTCATCCATGCTGGAACCACTTCTTTTGGTGCTTTTAGCACTTCTAAAAAATTATTTATAGGAATTCCTGGTTTTGCTTAATTCCTTTTTACTTTAGACTTCCTCCGCAAAACTACCTACTAATTCTGATTTTACTCAAGACTTTTGTCTTTAGCTTGCTCTTCTCTCACTTTGTATTCCTGAGCAGTACAAACATTACCTTTTATCTTCACACTCAACCTGTTTTGCTCAACTTGTTAGAGTCAAACCTAGAATTTCTTTTTAAATTAGTTTATATATATATATATATAAAGAAGGTGAAAAAAATTCATTTTCTACCTCATTCATATAGGTAGGAATATACACATATATGTATGAAACTCCTGGCAACAAGCACTGGAATTTCTCGCCAGTCTGCATCTCTCTTATCCTTTCCCAGCGGACGTACAGGTGATTATAGCCCTCCATGACCATCATGCCCTGTGCTTTGGATGACATTGCAGTTGCTGAAAGGCAACCTGGTCCACCTGATTTTCCCAGTATGGCAGTGTGCACAAACACATACAGCCATTGCACTCCTCCTCCCCACTTTTGTCATCACTGATAGGGCCAGTAACCCCCTGTGAAAGCAGTAGAGTGGCTCCCAGCTCCATCCTTTGTATCTTCTCTGGTGTAATAGCCACAAATTGCACATAGGTTCAGGTGTGTAGTGTTTCCTTCTGCACCAATGATGCTCAGTACTCACTTCATTCACGCAGTGATCTAGTCAATCTTCCCTCCTAAGGAGCAGGTACAATCACCAAAGCAGCGACTGCTCTCCCTTTGCAGAGCAGCATTTCCTCTCCCATTAGCGATGTTGCTGCAAACCTCCAACTTCCTAGCTTTTTGCTTTGGAGGCCTCTCCATCCACCCTATCTGTGTCTTTGGGATGATGGACCTGTCTCTGTCTGACCTTTCCTTGCCCAGCTCTTGCAGTCTGCTCATACATAAATTTCCCCAGCACTACTCTCCACACCTGAGGATGTTCTTCTCACTCTCACCAGCAGAAAAATGTGAAAGTTCAGCCCTTGGTAACACAGGCCAGGGTCTGGGCTGAAGCACGGCATATTTGTGGTGACCATGTGGGCCTGGCCCTCATGGCTGCATGTCAAGGAAGATCTCAGCTCCAGCAGCTCCGTGTTTCGTTGTTTCTGCCTCACAGACTGTGACCCAGCCCCAACCATTAGCTGTGTGAAAATCTCCCTTGTTGTCCCCGATTCACTGACAGCTGCTAGGGCTGAGGGTTCACAGACCCTCTCTCAGCCTGGCTGTGTCCTGATCTTTTATTAGATTGCAAAAAGACGGCAGAGAATCTACCTCTCATTAAAGTGATGCAGCTGGAGAAGCAGCACCAGATGGCTTAGGCTGGAGGGATTATGTGGCTGTGCTGGGATTCCCTATAAAGTCAGACCAGTTTTGTCATCATCTGGAAAGACTAAAAGAGAAAAGAGTCTTAAAGCAAGTGAAGAGGAGGAGCATCAGAGCCACAACAAAAGCCCTTCACCTGTTTCTGAACTAGGGTATTGCTTCTGGCAGCCAGTGCAGCTTGTTTCACAACAACAGAAATTGAGCTAACACCACCAATTCTAGAGATCAGCTCTTTCCACCTCAAGATTATCTTGTCAGAAAAAGAGCGGAGATTCTCCTAGGTGAGCTGGTCTCTCCGTTAACTAGGCACCTGCATATGGGTAAGAGACGCCCAACATCTGAGAGATACTTTTTTTTCCTCAGCACACATACCCTTGGTTTTGTTAGGTGTTAGTACGTGTTAGGCATTAAAAACACTAACATTCAAAAGGAAGCAAGTAAAAGCTTTCATCTATGTTATTTTGGATATTTTTCTTATCCAGTTGAACACATATTGTCTATTCTAAATAGATCTGACAACATAATGATGTTGGTTCTTTCAGTGTTGAACATTGTGAAAGAGATGGTAACTATGTCCCCCTGTCGCCTGACAGTCATTTCTTCAGACAGTTCATGTTTTGACCTACTTGAGGCCACCAAATTTCTCCAGTCTCAGAAGGGCAGGGTTAAGATTAAGGTTGTATCTCCCTAACCCAAACGTGGACAGGTGGCCAAGCATCAAGCTTACTAAACCAGGGCCATTTCCAAACAGTATTTATCAGTTGATGCTTTAAAATCATTGCCAAAGAAACACAAATAAATGACTCAAGTTTGTGTCTCAATGTCATCTCAAAGTTGAAAGAAGCATTCCTACATATTTAAGTCGAGAGACTTCTGTCAAGTCTCCAAATTTTTTTCCATCTCCAGAAACTTTTTTTTTTCACTTGTATATACCACTGAAAATGGGCATCTGCACTTCTTCATGGTGTTTTGGTGCCTCTGCTGCAGGACCTGGGTCCTTGGAAGTGCTGAGCTCTCAGAGGGAGGGATTGCTGTGGGGTGGGTTGGAACAGGAAAGCGAAGGGAGCTTGTAGAGATGTCATCGATGGCTAACCTAGGTAAAGCTACACGGGCATGTGGGGTCTGCATGCTTAGATTAGCAATCTACCCCAAAATTCATGACTTAGATGAATGTTCCTGCTGTTCTCGTGGAGGAGCAAGTGATAGAGGGAATTTTAGAAAAGCTAATTCATCTAATGTGCTAAGTTGTTGCAGGTACGAGCTAAAACTGAAAAATAATCAAGCTAAGATACCTGTTTATCTCAGTAGCTTCATCTTTCCTTTCCCAGTACTTTTAGTGGCTGTCAATGCATCTTGTTTTATAACAGACTGGGCCGTGCAGAGTGGGAGCCATTTCCTTGTTTCTGAAATGCCCCAAATCCGTTTTGGTACTCAGAAACAACTATTTCCTATTTCCAGCTAAAACTGTGAGGACCATTCCCATAATTCCTCCCAAGGCTAGGTGAGTTTTTACTCACCCTGGCACAACCCAAAGGCACAGAAGACCCTCATGACCCTCTCAGCTTCTATGGCATGACTACATGTGACCCACGAATGAACAGATAACAGGCAGGTTCTCCACACAGATCACACCCAGGAAAATGTTTTCTTAATGCTAGACAGGGGTTTATGGTATAGAGAAGGTATTTTGGCAGAGAGACGAGTCTGCGTCCAAGCAGATTTGGGAAGTCAAATGTACAGGAGCCAAGTCCCAGTTCTCATATTAAAATCTATCAATTAGACTTCTTAATCATCTCATTGCAACATTCTGGTTATGCTGCCAAGCTGGGCTGGTCAACAGATTTTTTTTCTCCTCCAATATACACTGGGACTAGCAAAACAAGCTACAGCATCCTACTTCTTGTGGGAGCTGCCAAGGCCTCTTCCTTCGTGAAGACAGATAGATGCAAAATCAGGCCAGAGAGCAGAGCAAAGAGAACGAGCAGTCACAGCATTCCCATCGTCTTGTCCAAATTGTCTGCCTCCCGAATTGCTAAGGCCTGCAATAAAATGAACGTATGCAGCCCTGTAAGAACCGAGGGACACTTAGACAAAAAAGCAAAGAGCTACTGTCATGGAGCAACAAGAAGTGCTAAATGAGAAGAAACATCCAAGAAAACAAAGCCACCTTGCAAGGTCCAAGGAGACAGTCCCACTTTGTACCCAGTATGAATATCCATCAAAAACACTTTCGAAAGCACATACTAAACTTTCGTCAAGAAACAAGGAATCCCCACATAACTGCTCTTCTCCATGAATCGAAGCACCTTGTGAAAATGTCTTCCTAGGAGTCACTCAGCCTGCAGTCCCCCTTTGCACAGCGGAAGCACCTCCAGCAAGGCGCCAGGGCCTCACCCTGAGAGCGGCTGAACACTGCCACACTCTGCCACCGAGACTTCAGTTTCTTACTACACAGAATGCCTTTGGCACAGGCCTTTTACCACTGTTTAAGGCATTATTGTGTGAATTATCACTGCAAGCATCAATTTAAAAATAAAAAATCAGATTGCAAAAAGATGCCTACAGAAGAAATAAGGAAGGAGAGGTTTTCTTGGATGGTGTTGCTCTGAGTAGAGCTCTTATTCAAAAAACATTTGGAAGAAAGTAGCTTTGGAGCCTGACCCTGCAAGGCCCCAAACAGCATCACCTCTGCTCGAAGCTGAGCAATAAGCCATAGCATTAGTATATGGCACTGCGATCAAAAAGTATTCCTCTGTCTGTAGATACCTTCAATCCCACAGAATATCCTTTTGTGGTCAGAAACTACTAGCTTGACATCACTGTTTTTCGGCATGGCACCTCCATAACGAAAGAGGCTGCAGCTGTGCCCAAGCGTTTGGCTTGGCTTAGCGCAGCAGGGGATGCTGGAAGCAGGGGGTTAACACGTCGGAGTAACCACAGCCCTTCCACTTCCCCTTGCAGCCAAATGCAGAACCTGCCAAGTACTGCGTTCCAATAAAACACAACTCACACGATCTGTAAGTGTAATAAAATAGCTGTTAACAATTCTGTAACTCTCTTTCTTTAAGCTTGTAAAAGCCTTAAGGTCAGCTGGAAGTCAAGCTGCGTTTCTTTGGGAGGAGGGCAGGCCAGCCCCGGGTGACCGGTTCCTGTCCTTTTGCCTTTTCCTCTGGGGCTTCTGAGGGGCAAGAACCGTGCCTGGTGGGTTTTTTCTGCCTTACTCCCACCACAGGACAGCAAACGGACCAGAAGGGTGCGTGACCAGAGGGGAGTGGGTACCAAAGGACCTTGCCACTTCAGAGCTGCTCAGATCTGCCTTCCATCAGTGGTGACACTGAGTGAACATCTTCTCAGTTTGGTGGTTTGGGAGAAACAAGCTGGTGGTTTCCCTTCTCTGGTCTTGATGCTGGAAACTCTCAAGACCCTGGAGTGAAAAAGAGAATCAAGTTCAAACCCTGTTTGTCCAGGTAGGACCAAGTCTCAAAATGGCACGGTGACCTCCAGGCTCATGGGGGTTTAGGGCTGGGTACGCAAACCCAGGTGCAGCGCTCCTGCAGTCTTATATGCCGAAATGTAAGGCCATCGATCAAGGGAACAACGCGGCTTTGCCACGTACGCAAGTGGGGAAGCAGGATGGATGGGGAGAGGGAGAACAAGGGTAGGGGAGGCATAAAAAATTCATCACCATTCTCTCATCACAAGACACTCCATTTCTAGTTTGGCAAACCAAGTGAATTTATTTGTCATCTCCAGGGTCAAAATCCTCCTCATTTAATCACTGAGATTTGGAGGGACAGAATGTGTCAACACTTAGAGTAAAAACAACCAACATGAAAACTATGTTTTCCCCAGTAATTTCCCAGTTGCGTCCCCAAGTATATCGAATTCCTGAAAGAAGCAGCCTCCAGACAGATCAGACAGAGGGCGAGCAACACCGCCGGGGCAGCCCTGCTGAAAGCAGCACTCGTTGTGAAATGGCATAATCCACTTCAGTCTATTAACAGGATCAAGGATAAAGCCTACATGGCTAGATTCTTTAATTGTTTTAGCAAATGCTTTGTCATTATATGTCTATTATATTTTTCATTTAAACTCTGTGTATTTCAGCTGAGAAAGGGGGGAATCAAAGGGGGGGGAAAAAAGTGCACTAACCTGCAAACCCAAATCAAACGCAGGCTTTAAGATTAAGCATCTTTTCCAGGATGATACAGGAGTACCCAAACCTCTGCTCCTTCCTAACAGGCTTTTGTGCTTGCCATTATTTTACAGTAGCTCAGGGTCTCTGGGGGCAGGTTTGGATGAGCACTGTGAGGAGGAAAGGTGAGGCTGAACACCAGCGGCCGGCAGAGCATCACCCTTCCCTCCAGGTGCTGCAAGCTCTTGTGCACAGAGGAAATTCTAGGGTACAGACATACCTGCAACACTCACACACACAAAGTACTGACTTTTAAATTTCCTTTAAATCTTCATTTTCAAGAAGCACCCTTCAGAAATCTCATTCCTCAAAACACCTTTTGCAGAAAGGGTACAATGGCAGCTCAGATAACAGTAAGAAGTACAAGTAGCACAAAAAAAATGCCGAAACATTCAGTTTTTCACCCAGGTTTATGTCTTCAGTTCAGCTTTAATCAGGAAAAAGTTTGGGTTCCCTCGGGGTTTGGTTACAAGAAACCAGCTGTAGCACTGGAAGAAAATGGAGCTTTTCCAGAGGGAGCTGGTGGGGTTTGTGTCTGGTGAAGAACTGCAGAAGTTCAAACAATTGGCCCCAAAATGAGCCTCAGAGTGCTCTCTTCTGGGAAATACCATGGAAATACAATTAAGGTGAGGGTGGTGAAGAGAAGGGAAAACTGCACATTAGCCCAGAAAACAACCCCCCGTGATGTCCCAAACAACAGCTGGTATCCTTTTACCTTCATATGCTAACTCTGCAGGGGATACCCGCCCCTGAGAGGATGATGTTCTTGGCTTTAAGATAGCACAACCCCTTTTGCCGCTGCTGCTTTAGAGAAGAATGCTAGAAAAGAGAAAACCTGTCCCTAGCTCCCTCCGTCCATGTGCAAGCCCCAGGGCACCCGTTGCCCTCGCCACCAGCTTCCTCCCAAGGGGGAACAGGTCCGGTGCTGCCCAAGGTGTTTCAGGTGCAGAGCACCCAGGGCTGGTTTGTGAGCCTGAGAGCTGATGGTGGTGTAAGGGCTGGCAGTCACTATGGGGAAAAGGAACTTTGCTTAAAGACTAACATGCATACTCAACAGGAGACTTCACCAGAGGGGGCAACTGCCCTTAGACAGGAGAAGGACACTGACCAGGCAAAGAGCAGCAGGGAAACAAAATGAGGCAGAGGAAGGTGAGGCTGTGACAGTCAAAACTTCAGCACAAAGATCATAAGGCTGCAGCGGATGATAAAATCCTATTTGGAAGAAGAGAAATTGCATGACTGAAATATCACAGCAAGACATTTTTGGNGACAGGAGAAGGACACCGACCAGGCAAAGAGCAGCAGGGAAACAAAATGAGGCAGAGGAAGGTGAGGCTGTGACAGTCAAAACTTCAGCACAAAGATCATAAGGCTGCAGCGGATGATAAAATCCTATTTGGAAGAAGAGAAATTGCATGACTGAAATATCACAGCAAGACATTTTTGGTGCAGGCTGTTACGTGGCCTGATGAGGGGATGCAATCTGTGACCAAAGATGAAGCTTCACTATGACAGGGGCTAGTAAGGATCTTAAGAGATGGAAAAGTTGGGGTGGGAAGGAAAACAAGCCTCAAATACTAAAAAGCAAGAGTAACATTTAAAATAAAATGGCCCGGATGGTTTGAAATGGACGAAACAAGCAGAATGGTTTCGCAGTTCAGGGAAGTCTCTGTAAAGCCACTGCAGCCTACTTTTGCATTGATTAAAACACATTAATAATCTCTGTGTTTTAGATTAATATTGAAAAGCAGACTCAGTTAAAACTATTTCCCGTAATTCACAAATGTCCTGTCACTCATGCCAGGAAATTCCACAAAACGGAAAAGCACACAGAAAGATGGTATTCAATGAAATTGAATCCAACTTCACTGAAAACTTCAAGCCTGTGCAAAATTCAAAATGAACATGCAAATCTGGTTTCATTTTTAACTTCTTGCTCCCCTCAGGAAAGCTATAGATTCTCACAGCTTTTTCTGAATTTAGGGGTTTTAGGATACACTATTTATTAAGACATTTCTCATTTATGTATGCTTTGCTGGAAGCACACACATAAGATCAAGGCATTAACAAAAGTACATCACAACTATGTTAGATTCCCAGGTAGAAATTCGCTCTCTTGAACAACTCTGTATAAGTGAATTAATCCCTCCCACTCTAAAATCTCATAACCTCTACTGCGAAGAGGAACAAAATATGAGGTTATATTAATATTTCTGCATGTCAGACAGGGAAACCATTGCTGAAAAAAAGGTGTTTGATAAAATTTCCCTTGCGAAGACTCTTGTAATAATCCAACTCCCACTGGAGTTGAACAAGGGAGTACAAAAGAGTAGAATGCCATTAAAAAATGAGATTTTTAAAAACAACTATTTAAAAAGTTAATGGCAGGTTTCTTTTAGGTGGTCCTCATCCAAAACTACGTATAACTGCACAAGCCTGAAGTAGGTTTTAGGCTTGCCATGTCTTGATGTTTTCGTACTAGATTCTTCAAAATCTAGTGCCCGTGGCTGGGCACACCGGATGCGAGTAAAAGTTATTCTTGTGATATGAATAGCTTACCTAAAAATAGCAGCAGCTATTTGTGTCAATGCACGATAATGGAAACCTGTTTTCAGACTGCAAAATGCTGAATAATCAATCTATAGCATGCCTGAAGCAAAGTCTCTGACTAAGTACTATCCAGGGGTGATGGTGTTTATCATCACATTCTCCACTGCACAAGAAAGGTTTTTATGAAACCCAGATCACCGTTACGCTTTACCAATGCCATGAAGATCAGTCACATGAAACTGCAAAAGCACATAGCAAACTCCCATGAACCAGCTACCAAAAGGTTACCTTCTGTTCAATAAACTATTCTACCTCGATACAAATATACAAATTATATCTCTAATTCGAAGTGGCTTGGAACAACTACCATTACAGATTAAAAAATCAGTTGGAAATCTACACCCAACGTATAAACTCCACTTAATCTTATATTGGTAAAGGATGATCACTACTGAAGCTGGGCAGTAGAGAATTAAACAAGTTCAAATATACTAACAATTAAGAGAGAAAGCCATGCATGTTAGCTAGGAGAAAAATACAGAGATTTAGGGGTTTACACCAAAGATTATTCTAGGTGGGATATCAGAGCCCCAAAAAAGGTAACATCTATTTTTAAGCAGAAGGAACTCAGTTTCCAGAGGAGCAGGGGTCTGGCCTAGCATCACCAAAATTAGATCCGAGTTGGCCACAGGAACAGCGCTGGGTGCAGTTCAGGTGAGTACTGACACTCTGCCGTGCTTTTCCGAACCCTCATTGCGGTGGGCCTCTTGCTCTGACTGTCCAGGATTGAATGCCTTGCAGGTGCCAGAGAGATTCTGGCACCTGGGAGCTTCATGGCTACTACAGCACTAAAAATGCCAATTGAGTAAAGAAGTGCCAGCTGGAGCAGAGGCTTTTTACCAGGCGATGCACCAGCCCATCTCTGCTGAGCCAGGGGCAGCGCTGGACCCGCTCAGATACTGTGGCGCCTGCTCCGGGGAAAGCGAACAGCTTCAGCCGCCCCAGAAGCGAGGCAGATTGTCTGGAGAGAGAGACACAGAGAGAGAGAGAGAGAGACAGAGACAGAGAGAGAGAGAGAGAGAGAGAGAGAGCGCGCGCACGTGTGAGCGAGAGCGCAAGCGCGCACACACACACAGAGAAAGAACCTGTGTCTCTCCATGTACCGGCACAAGGCAGAGGTCTGCCAAGCACCTGAGCTGGCCTGTGAACCATGGGAGATCCCCAGCCTGGCAGGCTGCTCAGGACCCGTAGCAAGGACACACGCTTGCTCACAAGGCTCTTGCAGGGGAGCCTGCAGAATCCTCACGGAACAACTAAGGAGCTCAGGAAATGCTCCAAACTCATCAGATGACAGATGAGGGCAGCCGAGCTGAGTTTTCCTCATTCTTGAGAGAGATTTGGTATCTAAAGAAACAATCCAGGGCAAGAACAGTGGCTCAGTATTAGTTTAACAAGTAATAATAGTTGAAGAGGAATAGCATCTCCTTGGAGACCCTCCTCCAGCTGTATTCCAAACCTATTAAAGACACACTGTTTGCTTTGGGATGGGTGCTTTGTTTTAAATATATTATTGAAACCATGGTTGTTAGTTAGACATGCTTAGTTGAAAATTCATGTAGCTGTTAACAGGGCAGTTTGGTTGTCAGGTTGGGATTTTATTCAGCTGCACAGTCGATAAACATTCATAGAGATGAATTTTTCAGATGAAAGCATACACGCATCCAAAGCTCAGAACAACATGCCTAACTTGGAGCAGTCTCCGTGCCCCGAGCCCTCCTCTCTGCACACGTACATTGTAGTTCTAAGAGCAGTCAGTCCTTACCATTTGAGCTTGCTGCTGTGCCAAGAGTTACTCTGACCTGCCCTTCAATGCCAGGAGTGCCAGACCTGCTGTTGCTTGGCACCGTGGCGTGAGCCTCTTCAGCCTGTGAAGTCAGCAGACACGTTTAGCAGGCAGGTTGCCGCTGTGGCTGAGCTCCCTGAACGGCTTCAGGGCTGGCAAAAAGGACTCAGCAGGAGCTGATCACCGGGAGCAGGGAAGGGTCTATTTGCAGGGAGCTGGGTGCCAGATAAGCTCTCCCAGTGTGTGAAGCCTCACCCTCAGCAAGCAATTTTTTCAATGAAACCACCTATGAAGCAAACAAAAAGATCTTGTCCTATCACTACGTGTTACATACATGCACTCTGCACACATCCACACCCCCTCCACATCTGTAATTGTTCAGGTGAAGAGATGCCAGCGGACATGAGAAAAAAATATACAATAAATTCTTTTATTTTTTTAATTAAGTGACATTTGGATACCGTCCTAGGTCAAAGTGAACTCTGATTATTTTTATTCTAAAAAAAGAACAGTATTAAGATGTTCAGTTATGCATGCTCCTACTGGCAATGTTGTTGCACTCAGAAAGGCAGTTTCATTTCGCAAGTGAAGATGGGCACATGCTGTCAGTGGTTTAATAGCTTTCCCATGTAACAAAAGATAGACAACTTACTGTGGAAATGAATCCTCAACAAGATGAAAAAGCTCAATCAAACCTTTCAAAATGTGGAAGAAAGAAAAAGCCTTTGCTCTGACGATGCAGAACAGCAGCTAAAGGAACCTGGCTGGCGCTGATGGACATCAGAGTCCCTGGCACCACCAAGTACTCCAGACTTGCTGACAACACATTCACCTTCTGTAGCACCATCTGCCGCAGGCTTCAGTCACTTTGCCAAAGAACTCTTCCCAGTACACAAGCTTTCTGCTGCTAACGAGGACGCATCTAGCAGTAGAACAGGAACCCCAGTCAAACTCCAACAGCATGCCAATTACATTGAAAAAAGATCCAATCACAGGTTTTTGGACAGAGAAGCCTGTAAGATCTTGACAGCAAAACTGCCTGGCCAGGCAGGAGGAGGAAGCTGTTCAGGCTGTTCCGAGGTGTGAAAGGCAACATGCTAACAGACCTCCATGTGCCAGCCTTAGAAATTTGGTTCTCTCCCTCTCTTCCTCTCAATTTAAGTGACTGGCACCATTCTAGCTACTGATACAGGATGACTGTGACAGTTGTTACGCATAATTAATTGAATTTTCTTGTAACATACAGTAAAAGGGAAGATGAGCATAACCAACCATTCTCAGCTTCACTATATTAATGCACGCTTTTCACTCAGCCCAAATTCTGAGGTTTCAAACTGCAGCGAAAGGGCTCATCTTTGAACATGGTGCTGCACGCAGAAGTAGATGGTATCCCTTTGCGAGTGCTCTCTGGCATGGATGACTAACAGAAGGTGACAAAATACTGTAACACATGTTGAGTAACTGCTGGAAATAGATGGTTGTTCAAGCTGTGTTTGCAAACCTGGTGTGCAAAGTCTGGTAGATGGAGCCATGTAGTACGGCTGCCAGATGACCCAGCAGCTCCAGGCAGGACCTGTCTGGGATGCAACAAGACTTCCCAGGATGTTACTCGTTCCTGTGGGAGACAGAATGTCAACAGTCCATTCTCTAGAAAATCCCAGGGTTAGCGTCTTTATTAGAGAGGAGAAAAGTGCTTCGTGACTTTCAGATCCTCAGCTAGCTGGAGCCCTAATTGGTAGAGTCTACATCAGTCCTTTCCCTCAGACAGGACCTTCAAACAAAAAGCCATGGTTGGGAAATACAGAAATCTGTACCAAGGAGCATCTTCCAGGAACAATTCCAGCCAAGTTAGTGGAGCAGCAGCAACACAGGTATGAAAGAACATTAGAAGAATAGAGCTGGCACATACAGCTATGAAAGACTGAATCTTTCCAAACACCTGTTGTAGGAAACCAAAGAGACAGAAGAGAGAGGAACCTAACAGATATCTGACGTCATGTGTAACTGAAATCCAAAACTGTATCATAGCTGAAAACAATTTTCTTTGCAAAAGTCATCACATATACGGATCTCCATTGCAAATGAAAGCGTTTGCTTGACTAAGTGCAAAGAAAACAGCTGCCAAAGAAGTTAGGCTAGGCAAGAGACAAATTCCTCCTACATCAAAAGCTTTGATACTTAGGAAATACTACAAAATACAAAACCCAAAAGAACCCCCATATATCATTAATCAGTAATTATGGGCAGAAGAGCAGTGCTAATGTCCATGAGATGGCACTTCAGCTCAGAATATTCTTCTGCAGGAAACTTTCAAAAGTCAAGTCACTATTTTTAAAACATCTACAATTGCCTCATCATCATCTTTCGTCTGTAAATGAGATTGTGTTTTGGTGAGGACAGAACGTTATTCTGGGAACAGCAATAGGGATGACGTATTAACAAAAACTTTCATCTCCTAATTCCAAGAATGGACTTGAAATTTAACTATATGTAACAGTAGTCAAATGTTAATTTAGGGTTAGAGTATGCGACTGCCCCTCAGGCACAGCCGATTCCCGAGTACCCCCCAGGCACCGTGACAGAGTAACGCTTAGGGCACACCACACCTTCCTTGCAGCAGAATACGCAATATCGGCCACCGCAGCCAAACTCACAGCAACAAAGGACTCCATTTTGCTAAGTCCTTAGGATGGCATCCATCATCGTAGGCAAGGTGACACTGGAATGACAGGTTGACAGTAGGATACGGTCTTCTGATCCACAGACTTAGGAGACATGGTACAACTGCCCGGTATTTTGTCATGTATCTTTGGGGACACCCCTGCAATGAGGCTGCTCCAAAATGGAACAGAAATGTTTTTAATTCTCTCCAGCCTCTATGATACACTCTTTCTGAGTATGTTTTTAACTGCAACAGTAATGACAGCACTGGTGTCCACCAAAAGATTAAGACACTCCTATCAAAGGAGATACAATTAATAAAACAAGTTTGAAAAGGAGCTACGCTGCTGGAAGAGATCAGTCTAAGCAGGGCAAGTTGACCAAAGTTGAACAGTCGACCACAGCACCTTTGGATCAAGGACAGTGAAAAAAATATGCAGACCTTCAAAGATATCAGAGTGCCTTAATAAAAATAATTTTTAAAAAAGATGGTGCAATTGTAAAAGCAGCAAACATGGGAGTCTCTTGGATCAGTCCTGTGGTTTTAAAATTACATTAAGACTCTCCTTCTGCTGGAGTTCTTGAGCATGCCACCACAGATGATAAAATACTATTCCAATTGCACTGCTTGCAGTAGGATTGTACAGGCTCTGTCAATCTCTTAAGTAATTCTAAAGACCGTTTCTCTATTATACAAAATGGTTGCTTAGCAAGCGCATAACAGGAAAACCAAGAGCAACATCTGCAACAACAGCTCTTTCATCAGTTTCTCATCACTATTCCTTGACCACCCGTATCAAGTAATTAATATAGAAAACACATCCCACAACTCCAACAAACGCTTTCTGAACACCTGCCTAGGAAGAAGGCAAGATCTGCCCCAGAGGAAATTCACTTGATTTGACTTGCAGGTGTAGAACAATCCAATAAAGCCCCTTTCATTAAACAATGTCAACTACATTTGAAAGGACAGCATCAGTTTCAGGATGGATAGTAAATGACAAGCCAGTAATCTAGTAACAGGTCTCAGGGCACCTGTTCACTTCTTTGTTGTCCAGCTTCAGATAGAGATTTGATAGGAAGGAGAAAAATCTGGGTTCCCTCCCCCCGAAGCAACACACAGAGGGTCAGCTTCTGCATGTTACTGAAGAGGATCTCCAGATCACACAGTTAACACCAAAACTGCATTTGTATGTTAGTGAAGCCATTTTGAAGGACGTTAACTCAGTCCCTGCCCTTTGGTTAGCATCTACGTTAAAGTGCCTGCAATCCTCTACCCAGCTTGCCCAATGGTAGCTAAAATTGAGGTTCGGCAAGCTGTCACTCCTCAGCTAACAACAGCTCCAGGCTTTGGAAGGGTGTGCAGGATGGGGGAGGAACGCTATTGCATGGTAAGCAAATACAGAAGCCAACAAGCTTTCAGTATGCCACTTGACGCTGACAAAAATTAGCCTTTATTGCATTAGTTGGGGAAGACGTGAGAGAGAATGTCTGCTTGATTTATGTATATGTATGCATGTATTTTTGAGGGGTTAAAGTTGCACATTAATCCTTGTTACTCCCAAGTTATCTGTGACCATTTGTGTATCATGAAAGTGTTCATGTGGTAGAACAGACTAGTACCCTTTAGGCTGCAAGAGAACTTCTGTAAAACAATGAATAATAAGATCAACAGGCAGCAGCTAAGCATGTAAGAAAATTCATTCAAATCAGAGCTTTAAAAAAATAATCCAAACGCATTTTCTACAGAACAAAATTAACTTGTGAAGCTCATTGATACAGAATATTTAGAAGGCAATACATGAATCAAAAGGGAACAAAATAAGCTTGTGGAAAACAGGCCCAGCGTACCTACTGACAGAAGCAACCTTTGTCTCAAAGTAACTACACAGCAAAATACCAGAACTAAGGACAGCCACCGGTGAAAGATCACCTGTACGTCCATCCATTTCACATGCTACTGCCCTATGCTTGGGCAACCTCAAGACCATGAATGTTACAAGAAACAGGACATTAGGCAGATACAAGAGTCTCGGGAAGCCTTCTGTCCCTTAGTCTTGGGTGTCTAAAAATGCAGAAACGACGTATGTTAAAATTAATTCATTCATGATCATTCTATTTAGGAATTTCTGAGCAAAACCAAACATTTGCATGATAAGAAACAAACAGCACATAACTAGGTTAAAAAGTGAGGAACAACTGCAAGTTAATCTGTCCTGATTTCTGATCTTTTGTTGTTAGTTATTTCAACTTCTTCCATTTGCAATGTCTTGTTAGGACAGAGCATTCAGCTTCCATTGATCACAAACTGCTTTTAAAAATCAGTCTGAGCCCACTCAACACGAGGTAAGGCAAAATAAAAATCAAGTAATGCTTCTGGTGCTGAAAGACAGTATTTTGTAGGAACTTTGTAGGAACAAAACATGTAGCATCACATGTCAACACCTTTAAGTTCTTTTTTTTTTAATCCATCACCTACAATCTTTCTTAACAGACTACTGTAATACAGACACATCTGCCAATATTAAGCTAGTACTGCCATCACTATTTTTGATGATGTTTTTAAGCAAAGAAAAAGCCACGTTTATTTTGTAGTAGCAATAGTTTCTTTTTTATTTTTAATATACTTTAGGAAACAATATACAAAGCTGAGCTTTGCCACCATTTTCAAACGGTGGGTTGCTCCAATTACACAAATTCAGCGTTTTGTGATGGTTAAGAACAGCAGTCAGCACCAGACTTAAACAGTTAGCTACAACACAAACATCCTTCGAAATGAAATGTCGTAATATCGAGACAGGTAAACCAGGAGTTAACATATGACAACTGTTCGGGAGGTGTCTTAAATCATTCTTGTTGAATTTTATATTTCATTAAATATTTTATACACATTTTCCTGTTTACAAGTTTTAAACAAAATCTCCCTTGAGGAATTATTTAAGTACAAAAATGTTCAACAAGAACAGTTCTAATAAAGAGTCCCCCAACAGACCAAATTTTAATGTGTTGACCAAAGGAAATGAAAACCAGTGTTTCTTTGTTTTAACATGTTTATTACAACAGATACAATTCACATCTGACTAGCGCTTTTTTTTCCTCTTTCCCCTCCCACAACATGTTCATTGGGCTATTTCCTTATATTTGAGCAAGTAATGTACTTTCAGCACACATGCCCAGCAGTACTATAAGTCCATTCTTACAGGGTGCAAATGGAAATACGTTTCAATAATTTATACAAACAAGTGGGTTATGCTCAATCACTGCAATTTTAAGCTACTGTACACAGGAATGAAAAGATTATAGAAAAAGTGCCATAGCAACAGTGCCTTAAGAAAAGAGAAAATTAGAAGCATTAAAAAACTGATAAAATCAGATTTAGGATTTCATGGGGAAATGGAACACAGAAAATGAAAAACATTTGTCTGTAAAACAGAAATGGAGAAGCACTGCTCTTGATTCGGTGCAAGTGTGGAAACAGTTGTTTCACGATATTTTGTACATTACCCAAATTGTTGCAGCCTTAGACACAGATCGCCTGGCGCTTGTATTGAATTTTAGGAAATGCAAGATTTCTGAATGATAAATTAACTAAAAATAAAAAAAAAAAGGAAAGCTAATTTTGCAGACAGGTTTACATGTAAAAGGCTAGGTATTTAGCCACCTCAGCATTGATTAGTTTTGGATGTCTAAGCTCTGATACACATGGCTTCCCATGGCTTCACTCTACAAAACATATTTACAACGTGAAGAATACATCTACAAGAAATCTACATTTCAAGGGTTTTACAAATCATTCTTGTATCTTTCCCCTGAATTTGACTCCCTCCTGTCCCCTTCCCCATGTCAACTTTTTTCTGCCCAGCTCAACGGTCCAAAGTCTACTCAAATGCAGCTCAAAAGTGTTAAGACTGGGCATTAGTTTAATAGTTCCTGTACTCAAAACCATGTGCAATTGTTTACAACTTTTCACACCATGAAGGAATTCTGATTCTTTAGCTTTTCAAGTTCTTTAATTTGTTGTCTCAAAAATAGTATCCTGCAATAGAAAAGAAAAAAATTAGTATAAACATTTCAGTCGTACAGAGTTATGAAGTACTTCTACAGTCTCAGCAAATGATGCCAAGCTCCTTAAATCTATTAATAAATTTCAAATTAATTTCCGAGCTGTTCAGTCACCTACGAACGCTGTATGCGGATGCACAGAGACCTGCAGAATTTGATTCTTTAGTTCAGAAAACTAAGTTGCTGTATTTCATTATGACTGATACACAGTGATGTTTAAGCCTGTTCTTGATTTGAATTTAACTCCCAGAACAAGTGGGACACTGGAAGAGTAGGTTGAGTAACTAAATATTCCAAAGAATTGTATTATGCCTGTGACATGCACTGTTCCAGACTGTGCAACAACCCAAAGCACTCGTAAATTCTTTTAAACAAGGAAGTTTTCTTCTAGGTGCAACACTTTCTTTCTAGTATTTGGCTCTGTGGCTGACACAGTACAATTTATTCTAAAGGTAAGCTTCAATCTCAAAATATTTGATTGTTAAAAGATACCTAAGGAAAAAAAAAGCTGTAACTACATCTGGCTTGGAAATAGCTTATATTGCTAGCAATTCCCATATAAATTTTTCCTACTACTGAACTGACACAAACTACTACTGTGATTAATGAACATTTGGTTTACATACTGTTTCCCAGAATTTTTATTAATATTTTGTAACAACTTCTCATGAAGCTGAAGTGTAATGCAAGTACGTGAATGAATTCAGAAAACATTCAAGGAAAGCTGAAGTTTCATGTAAATATTCTGAAGTCCAAAGCAACTTCAATAGATGCAGAAAAAGTATCCACTTCATCAGCCTGTTGCAGAACACTTTTCAAGTATGTGCCCAGTTCAGTAAAAATTAATTTTCTACTGAAAAGTAGGTGAAAACAATTAGGATGATACACTGGAAAAAACATTAAACTTAAAAGGTCTGGGCATATAAAATACATCAGTCGATGAAAAGTGCCTTTCCACATACTGTCTGTTACAGTTAAAACATGATACTTGCTTTTGCCCAGAGATAAAGTTCCCTCTTAGAACAAACCTAAACAGTTCTCTTCTATGCAAAAATATAGAAATAATACCATTATTATTCAAATGTACTGGCTTTGATAATCCCGTCCTTTGCAAAAGCCTCCCCCCAACTTGTTACTTATGCCATATATTCCACATCTTTGGGATCGCAGCAAAAATAAAAGATACACGTTATCATAGATTCAAAGTCACAATAAACATTATCCATTGATAGCTTAGTGACACACAGTGTACATGAAACAAAGTGCTATTTAGTGAGCTGAACAATGACATTTGACATGCTATTTCAGATCAAACGTGCACCCAGAGATAGAAATGAAACCACAGGAGGTTTTATTTAATCTGCAAGAAACCAAGCAGTTTATTAAATATTCTATAGAAACTGTAATTTATGTGATAAAGTTATGAAATAAAATTTCAGAAAGAATGGACATTTCAGATTCTTTGTTAGGAAAGATTTACAAATATATTTTAGCCTACTTGGCTAGAAGGATTAATTACAATCCTTGACTACAAGGACTGTTTTACTAACTGCCAAAAGGCAGGAGCTTCTGGGATAAAGCTAGCTGTTTAAACACATGCAACACAATTAAAGCAACTTAAAACAGTAAATCAGAATCGCTGCATTCAAACTGTAGTGTGACTTAATAAGACAGGACAACACCATTCAAAAAGGAAACTGAAAATGAAAGTAAACTCGGGATCATGACTACAGGTGAAAAGTTTCAGCACGTCTTTTAAGACTAAACTTTCTGATCTTGTTCAACAGTTTAACAACGTGGCTGTGTCTTGCTTCAGTGATACACAAGACACCCTCTATTACTGACTTAAGCAGTAGAAGTCTACTTTTCTATAATCAACACCTCACTGAAGAACCTTAAGATCTCAGACATCTCCTACCTAAGTGACAAACACCAATTTTTCCTTAGCTTGTGGTATCAACTAGACCTCTTCAAACTTGTTCTGGCTTTAGACCTAACATGTCTCATGCAAACTGTAGTGTTTAAAACCAGTATAAACCATGTAGATGTGTACTCATGTGGTCTGTATATCACGTAAAGACAGGTATTTTAAAAATATGCTGAACTAGTGTGAGTTAATCCCTTTTTCCCAATGCATTAATGTATCTGGAAAGACACTTCTTTTCTATCCAAGTGAAAATACATACAGAAGTTGCATGTCCGGTTCTATTCATTAGAGACTAAGAGGTATCATGTGGGAAACAGGTAGAATGTACACAGGGCAGACAACTTGCAAACCTGGCAAGTATTAGCATACTTACAAAATCATCAGTAAATACAGCTCATGCAAAACAATGCCAGAATGGGAATTAGAATACCACCCTGAAAATTACCATTTTGAAAATAAACACAGAGCACAGACTTACCTTTGCTCACGCAAAGTTGCTTGGATTTCACATACTCGAACTAAAGACCTTAAATTCTTTAATTCAGTACAAATTTCTGACATATGGACACTTCCCATGTTATGGGCTTCCTCACGTAATCTTGATGCCTGCAATGGTTACACGTAAAGGTTAGGATTTTGAATCGTGCACTGGAAACAACTGGCTGAAGCCAGAGGATTGCTGGACGAGCATGTGTTGAAACAGCAAAGCACCTGAACTTCAACAGGGAATATTAAATCAGAAGTACATTAAATTCTCTACAAAAGCCCACTTAGAGTCAGAAATGAACAACACAGGCTGCCAAGAGATTGTCTAACCCTGGCTGTGCTAAGTCAGGGATGGTGTAGATTTCCTGGATCCTAACAAATACTTACCCAACCATCTTGAAAGATAGTACATGACAGGGCTCTGACTTTCCAAAGTAGTATGTTCATGTAGTTAAAAGTTTTCATCCACTATTTCAATGGCAGACTTAAATTTCCCTTCCAAATCAAGCCTTAGTGACAAAAATAATTGAATGTCATCATCTTCCCAGCTGCCTTATACAGGAAAAAAACCAACCCTTTGCAACACTCTTCAGGTGTTCTCTTCCAGACAAACTCCATTATTTTAATATCCCCACTTAGGTGGAGACAAGCAGAAGTGTAAACTAAGAAGGCACAACCTATCCCCAATTCGTGGATTTCTTAAAAGTCTTGTCACTAAAATGGATATATGACTCCAGAGAACTCCTTGACAGCACCAAGGATACCAGTATAATTACTCAGGTCCTGTGTATCACACTGCAATAAGGAAAGAGGACATCTTGCAAGTGGCACCCTGAAAAAAAAAACCTGTTTCAAATAGATCCTTCCCTGCAGTATTACTGTTTAGCAATAGTATTCTCTGCTGTACTGGGTCTGGCTGGGATGGAGTTAATTTTCTTCACAGCAGCCCATATGGTGCTATGTTTCAGATTTGTAACCAAAACAGTGTGGGTAACACACCCATGTGTTAGCTATTGCTGAGCAGTGCTTACACAGCATCAAGGGTTTCTCCCGTTCTCTCTCTGCACTCCCCCCCACCCCAGCAAATAGGTTGCAGGTGGACAAAAGGCAAGGAGGGAATGCAGCTGGGACAGCTGATCCAAACTGACCACAGGGATATTCCATACCATACAATGTCATGCTCAGCAATAAAACTGGGGGTCAGTTTTTCAGGGGTTGAAATTGCTCAGACTGGCTGGGCATCAGCTTGCTGGTGGGAAGCAATTGCTTTTGCACCCCCCCACCCCGCCCTTTTACTTACTAAGCTGTCTTTATCTCAACTCATGAGTTCTCTCACTTTTGCCCTTCCAATTCTCTCCTCCATCCTACTGGGGGAGACTAAGCATCTGGGTGGCATTTAGCTGCCTACCAGGATTAATCCACATCATCTGCTTAAGTGCTTGTATACTTGATTTTTCCTTCCCCCAAAAAATGATACTTAGCACAGGTCTTCAGCAACTTCTGGCATTTCTGCAGTTCAAAGAAGCACTCTGTGTTTTAATTCCCTACACTAAAAGTTTTCTTTTCTGGAATGTGTTGCCATCCAGGAGCAGAACATCATTTTGCATGTCCTCACTATACAACTCCAAAACCTTGAGACTGACAGCAAACTATCACTATCAATGACTTTCAAAGTACTTCTTTTTAAGCCAACCAGCCACCTATCTTAAAGTAATCTCATTTAAAAGGCCTTAAAATAATTTTTGCATACAAGATTCCTGTTCGAAAGTGTTAACACTCTTGCTGCGAATCAGGATATAACATTTATTGCTTTCCCGTATTACCGAAGTCTGATACTTTATCAAAAGGAAAAAAACCCTAAAACTCCTAACATTTCTTTCTAAAAGGTCCATGATGACTATTTTCAGGGTTTTCTTTTCAGGTATTTGTAAGAGGTAAATTCATAATTTTTTCTACTTCGATATTGTTCAATACTCAAAGTACCTCTACAATTACTGAGTTGAGACCACCTACAATTCAGTTTCTCACATTCCTTAAAGATAATATAGTTATGTTGATTATTTTCTGATTAACCACATTACTGGCTTGTTTTCATATTAACTGCTTCTTAAGAGTTCGAGATAACTGCTGGTGGTTCAAGAATTGTTTTAGCTACTAATTACTGCACAGCACATTTCTTCAAGTCTGACTGCTTTAATACATACCTGCCCTGGCTCACCTAATTTATTTACTTACTGATTTTTCAGTTTACTCTGGCATGTGCTTTTATGCCCTAATTTCAATTTAAGCTATGCATCTGATTAGAAATGTGAATAAACCAAGGCACTGCATATTTAGGCTCTTCACTTTCATCTAGCTTACCTCCTTCACTATGTATTGCACCTATATTTTCATTCACTTTTTCTTTGATATCAAGTATCTGACTTTAGTCCCTGAAGTGTTATTAGTCAAAACTGGTCTATATAAACAACACTGTCACGTGAAATCATCTGAAATAGCAGACAGGACAATACAGTACGTAACACTTAGCACAAAGGTAAAAGTATCCAACTGAGTACGACTGCCTAGCATTTGCTGGGTTTTTTTTGATCTCTATTACTGACAGTGGGAAAGAAACAACCTGTGAACGGTATAAATCTGTATTTTCTGCATTAAGATGTATGTCAATTCAGTACCCAACGAAAGTAGCACTATCAAAACTATGGGCCAAGGCCATAGAGAGAAGTGGCTGTGCTGCACCACTTCCTTAAACACACATTCCACAGCAATGGCTCAGCTTGACTCAGTACAGGTTGGTAATGTCTTAAAATTGAATTTAAAAAATTAACAAGAAGAAACAAAACAACCCCAACCAGAGTCCAAATAGGGTATGAGTCTAGACTGCACTTCTAGGAGTCATCCTCCAAGTTACTGCCCAAAAGCCTCCAGTGCAGGCTTGAGCCAGCATGCAACCACTCTTCAAAAGACCAAAGTAAACTGGGCTAGGTAAGATTAATATCCCATACAGACTGTGTCAGACAGGGTTGCCTGTGAAAGGACTTGACCTAGACTCAGCCAATACCGTTCCTTTGAGTAATACATTCCAAGCAGCTGACACGCATCCAATTTCTCTGTATTACCACAACAGGGATAGGTTTCATGCAGTTAGTTATAAAATAAGAATGGCAATTCTACTGGATTTCCCATCATGCAAAAATAGCCCAAATTCAGTCTGAGCCCTCTACATCATCCAAAAGCCTGGGTACAACAGAGAGAGTTCCTGGGTACAACGAAGAGTTCCTTTTTCACTGTGTAGATCTAAGAACTCAGTGACTCAAACCGTGTAGTAGTCTCAAGTAGTTTAATTGTCACCTAATTCATAACATTTTCCAGGTAACAAAAAAATAAATTATTACAAAAGTTTGTTAAAATTTATGTCCTTTGTAAATTTCAATGGAACTCTGGCAGTAAGAAAGTAGTTATTAGAATAGCAATTCATCTGAGAGAATTTCAAAAGCACTCGTACTTTAAGCAAGACTGAAAATACTCAACTGCTAAACGGCAATCATATGTAAAACGTGCAGGTCTGGCCTAATCTCTCTCCCCTCTCCTCTCTTCTGGCTAAGGTCAAGCATCAGTGTCTTTTTAAATATTTGTAATTTCTAGAGAAAGCAACCTGTGTAAGAAAACCAGATTTTAAGCTACACATTTTGCACTCTCACAGGGAACAAAGCACAAGTGTACCCACCTGCTTTTCTGCATGATCTGCAGGCCAGCCTTGAACATGCTTTATAAGATTTTCATTGAAGTGTGCTGCTAGCGTAGGTGTTAATGAACAAGTGGGTCGTACAGATGTATTTTGCGGTGCAGGTGTTGAATTTGATGCACTAGTGCTAGAGGTATGATTTGGACCTGGTGATGGGCTTCTTTGACTACTAGAAGAAAGAATTAAAAAAAAGTGATCATTTAAAAACATATGTAAAACTACAGAGAAATAAACACTTAAAATTAATTGCTTCCAGCCACAATACATAAAGCATTTAAACAACAATACTTCTGGTAGATCAAACCTGTGCCACTTTTCCACAAACATCCTATTTGTATGGAAACTGTTTGAGTGCTACAATATAACAGGAGTGTTTTTTTTTTTTTTAACTTTGATAGCTGTTCAAGAGACGCAAGTTGTGTCTACATTTTAGTGTTGGATAGAGAATACATACATGTATGTTCTTCCTTCAAATGGCTGCAAATCTGAGATTTTCAAGAATGCTGTATCAGACAGAGTCAAGTACATTTGTTCAACAGAGTATCAGCAAGTGCCACAGTAATCATTAAGTACAAAGCCTGATGTCCTGATCTAAAAATATAGCTCTATGGGCTTTGAGGATTATAACCACTTACTAATGCCAAAACAAACACACCTAGGTGACTCTGTGATACTGTACATCCTCACCTAAAGCACTCAATAGAACAGAAGTATCACAGGAGCAGTATGTTTGTAGCTACCAACTTGAATGCTTTACTGGAACATATTCATGTTGCTGTTTTTCTGGTTGGCGTGTTAACTTGATGCTGTAGAACAGACACATAGAGAAGTGTTCAGCTGGTATGTGTACTGTAAGACAAATCAAAAACTCTGTGCCTTGGACAAAGCCTTTGACTGTCCTCTTTCAGCCCCCCACATGCAAGCAAACACAACATTTACATTGTATGAACACTACACCAGTACACAGCTTTTCCAAATCTATTTCGCAACTATAATTCTTGGTTAAAAACTTTTCTAATTTTTACTAAAAATCTCTCATGCTGATCTTGGCACAGCAGTCTTTTGCCATTGACAGTGCTCAAGATTACGTTATCTACAAAGTATTCTAGCCATTGCTTTAAGCAATGTTGGTTTGGGTTTTTTTTAACTGCATTCTTCTAATAATTACCCTCTCACTCCACTTTGCAACACATTTTTACTCTCTACCTTATGATTGCATTGGTTTTGGCTGGGATAGAGTTAATTTTCTTCATAGTAGCTGGTATAGGGCTACGTTTTGGATTTGTGCTGAAAACAGTGTTGATAATGCAGAGGTGTTTTAGTTATTGCCAAGCAGTGCTTACACAGCGCCAAGGCCTCTTCTGCTCCTCACCCCATCCCACCACTTCAGCAAGGCTTTTGACACTGTCTCCCACAACATCCTCATAGGAAAGCTCAGGAAGAGTGGGCTAGATGAGCGTACAGTGAGGTGGGTCAAGAACTGGCTGAATGGCAGAGCGCAGAGGGTTGTGATCGGTGGTGTGGAATCTAGTTGGAGCCCATGACCAGTGGTGTTCCCCAGGGGTCAGTGCTGGGTCCAGTCCTGTTCAACATATTCATCAACGACTTGGATGAAGGGACAGAGTGTACCCTCAGCAAGTTTGCTGACCATACAAAGCTGAGGGGAGCAGCTGACTCACCGGAAGGCTGTGCTGCCATTCAGCGTGACCTGGACAGGCTGGAGAGTTGGGCGGAGAGGAA
>VZSC01010588.1:61793-72158 GCA_013398225.1 Steatornis caripensis
TGCTTTAGCAGGGGGGTTGGATTAGATGATCTCTAGAGGTCCCTTCCAACCCCTACCATTCTATGATTCTATGACTTTTACCAGCATCAAAACAAGGATCAGAATGTGGGGGTTTGTCTCCTTCTTGCAAGCATTGCTGTCCAGGTGATCTGATATTCTAGGAAACCAGAACTTATGCTGGGAAGAGTATATAACCCATGATGGGGAAGCTTAGAAGCTGACTTTTTAGCACATGCCCTTTTCTACTTCCCCATCCCTTGCAAAAACATGGCCTCTACACTGTTACTTCCCTTTCCAGCATTTATTCACTCCTTCCCATCCCCCCCCACTCACACAGAGGGGGTCTCTTCTTCTCTTTTACTAAGAAGAGGTGGGAGCAGTGCTAGTTATCCATGCAAACATGGACAAGGACAGGTCAGCACGAAAACAGTCTGCTCTGTCCTCTCCACCCTTGTAATGGAAGACAAAGGGGAAGCAGTAATCTTGAGCAGGACAAAAGAACATTGCTAGCATCATAACAATGATGGTACCTCTCAGTTACAACATTCTTTGGAACTACACATACCAAGAAACAGTAGTACAAATTATTTAAGTACCTAGCCATTACTTGTAAGATTATGTTTACAATCACTCTCCCACTGGAAGCAGCTTTTGAACACAGGCCATAATTTCAGTTGATTTCTTAAAACTTTCTTACTACTTGCCTGCAAGTGATATGAAGAAAAAACTAATTTGAGAGAAATCTTAATTCATCACCTAACCTACCCTCTTGAGGACTGAAAACATCCCAGATTAATGCAACTATCTTTACAGTCCAATGCCCAGCCATTTATCCTAATCACTTACACTTCCAAAGAATACAGCAAGATTCCAAACAAACAGCCCACAAATTTGCACACTGCTCTGCAGCAAAGGCTTTAACCTCATTCATTTCAGTACCTCCAAACTTGCTTAAAAGCTCAGAATTTAAAAAAAGAAGTATGCAGAAAGATTTTGGCAGGCAGCTTGGTTAACAGTTGTATACAAAAGTTTCCCTTGATTTCAGGCAGCAGAAGTTGCAAAAGGGAATATATGATTTAACAGGGAGGAAAAAAGTATTCCTTTGGTTTTGTGCTCTGTGTTCTCTTCAGTAACTTGCTCGACTACTTCAAAACCACTTACAATTGCAAATGCTCAACTGTAGAAATGTTCAGTTGATTATGAAAAAACAGCATTTAGATTGTGAAGCTGGAGTTGAAACTAGCCAAGAATGTGAAGGGCAACAAGGGCTGCACATCAGGAGTAAATGAAAGGTTAAAGAACAGGTGAGTTGCCCCTCTACAAGGCAAGGAGACCTAGAGACAAAAGGGATGAAAAAGGCCAGGATAGTCAGCAATTTTTTTTTTTTTGCCTAGGTTTTTACAGGTATGGTCTGCCCTCAGGCCTCCCACATGCTCAAGCACATCAGCAGAGTCAGTGTGAGTGAAGCATTACCTACAGCAGAGAAGTTAAGCAGTAGTTAAGCCAACTGGGCACATGTCCATGCAGCCAGATGGTATGCACCCAAGGGTAATCAGGGAGCTGGCCAGTGTAACTAAGATGCTGCATCATCTTGAAGCAGCATGGTGAGCAGGTAAGTTTCCTGATGATGGGGGAAAAAAGCAGACGTTAAAGTCATCTTCAAGAAGCACTTGGACGACAAGCTGGGTAATTACAGGCCAGTTGACCATAGTCTCTGGGAAAGTTACAGAACAAGTCTTCATGGAAGGGGTTTCAGGTACATGAAAGACTAAAAGGTAAAAAAAACCCCCCAAAACTCCAAACAAACCAAAGAGAGCCAGCATAGATTTACCAAGGGGAAATTATGCCTGACCGACCTCACTGACTTCTATGATGAGATGACTGGCTCAGACAATAACGGGAAAGCAGCGATGTTGTTTACTTTGACTTCAGGAAGGCCTGTGACATCACCTCATGTAGTATTCTTATAGCCAAACTATTCACTTATCCATTCCATATTTCACGTGTTAAGGTGGGTGGAAAACTGAATAAACTGCTGGGCTCAAAGGCTGCAGTCAGCAGTACAAAGACCAACCAAAAGCCAGTGACTCGTGCTGTCCTTCACTGATTAATACTGGGGCCAATACTGTTTTAACTTTTTTTTTAATTAAAAACCTAGACAGCGGCATACAGTGCACCTTCAGTGAGTTTGCAGATGACACCTATTTAGGGGTGAGCAGTCAATATGCTGGAGAGTAGGTTGTTATTCAGAAGGACCTGAATGGGCAGCCAGGAATCAAGTTCAAAAAAGGCAGATGTGAAGTCCTGCACCTGGGGTGGAGTAATCCCGTGCAACAATGCTGGAACAACGCCAAGGAACACCACAGGCTGAGTGGGTAGAAAGCAGCTTTGTAGAAAAGGACCTCAGGATCCTGGTGGGCAAGCTAAATGTGAGCCAGCAATGTATCCTGGTGGCAAAGCAGGCCAAGCACACACTGGGCTGCAACAGCAAGAGCGTGGTTGAAGCAATCAATTCCTCCCCTCTCTTCAGAGCTTATGAGATCCACAGTACCTGGAGCACTCTGTAGTTGGGAGCCCAAAACTGGACAAGAACTAAAGTGCCACAACAAAGGAATCTGGCAGAGGACCACACAGATGACTAGAGGGCTAAAGCACATGCCGTATCATGACAGCCTAAAAAAATTGGATTTATCCAGTCTGGAAAAGAGAAGGCTGAGAGAAGGGGACTGAAGGATCATCTTACTATTTTTAACTACCTATGAGGAGAGCAGACAGCCAGACTCTTTTCAGAGATGCACCGTGATGTCAAGACAAGAGGCAGAGACACAAGCTGCAAGAAGGGAAACTGTAATTAGACATAAGGAAAAACCATCTCACCATAAGGGTCTGTAGCCAAACATCAGAAGATGCTCAGAGATATTCAAAAATCACCCAAAGAATACCCTTAGCAGTTCAAACTTGCTGGTCTTACTGTGAGTTGGGACTTGGACTAGATCACAACTAGAAGTCGCTTCTAACCTAAATTATTCTGTTTCTATGTATTCATACAGCATCAGCATACTGATAGTGCAGAGAAAGGCTACATTTATTAACTAAGTAGAATTCAGGCATCATCTTCAATGCTTATTTACTCCTTAGTTCTAACAGGATCAAAGTTCCCCTATGAACTGCCTCCTTTCCATTTATCAACCTAGCTTCTCTGACTCCTGCTTTATCAGTAAAAATCACTCTAACACATCAGAAACACTTCAGAAAAATAAATAAAGTCTGTGGGTTTCTCAAAAATAAAGTTGTATCTTAATTATGAATAAGTCACAAAATATCCCAGTACTGCTATGTAAGCAGCAGGGGGAGCTACAAATGCAGCAATGACAGCTCCAAACTACTGCTGTATTTTAAAACACTTCAATAAAGCCAAATACCTGCCTTAGCTGCTGGGTGAGTTAAAGACTGACTATAGCCCAGGTAACAGAATGCTTCCAGAGAGGCAAAACCAACTGTACAAGAGTATGAAAACAAGATGGTACCAACATATACTATTACAAACTAAAAAAATCTTACCACCTATAAAACCAGGAGGAAACACCCCCCAGCAGTTTTGCATTTTCTACAGTAAAGGAAAAATATTTCCAGTACTTTCTGGCAATAAAGAGAAACTAGCAACCTGATGAAACTATGAATTATGGAAACATTCATTTAGCTCCGTTTTTAAAGCAGCCATAATTCATGGCATGTCTTTGGAATCATCTCTTACAAGACGACACGCTGTATGCCTACATTGCATTAATTTTGTAAGTTACATGACTAAAGTGTTCACAACTTTAAAGTTATCAATAGCTATTCACATATTCTTAGACAGTGCTTTCTCCCAAACAAGTTAAAAATAATTTTAGCTCCATTCACTTAAAACGTTTAGTAGTAGTAAAAGCAGAAGAAATTAATTTCTGCACAATGAAATCTGTATTTAAGCTGTAGAAAAATGCAACCTTAATTCACAGTCTCTTTGGACCATCTGGCCACAGTTCAGGTTGCTAAGTTGTTGTTCATTCCTATAAAAAAAGTAAAGGGAGTTAGCTCCAATCCGACTGACTGCTTTCATCTACAAAAATCTATTCTATATCAATTCAGAAATACTGCCTGGATATAAGAAATCTTTTGCGGATGAGTAAAACTACATCTGAGCTAGACCACTTTGTTTCAACTCCACTGCACTGAACAGAAGAAAACACCAATCGCACAGGTTTTTCCCAATCACCTGTTCCTTAATCTTCCATGTTTTTGTAAATGAGGCACTTCCGAAAGAAAAAGAAACGCATGAACTCACAATGCATAATATACCACTGTCACAAACGTGTAACAATTTGACGTATGTAGGATACTAAACAATAATACAGTCACAATACTTCTACACTAGGCTGCACACTCTCCTCTATATGAGCTGCCTCCTGCTTCTCCTCCTCATATATGGGACAGTGCTAACTGCATGAGTCCTCTGCTTCAGCAGTGCAGTTGCAGGGAGAAACCAAGCTTCCCTTCTCCAGCAAAATGCTGATATCAAGCAGAGCAATGGTTTGCAGAGGGCCGGTATATCCCTAAAAGGAACTCCATGCGGGTAAGGGTTATGCAAGAGTAGGAAGTCCTATAATGCAAAGTGAGGGGAGGGAGACACTACACAGCATATGGATTAGCTGGCCAAATGCCCACCAGTATCACTTCACAGACTCCAGGCCACGGGTAAATGTGTCCAAGAATAAGACTATCTTCCTCTGCAAGATTTCCCGTGGGGAAAGGGTGATTAGCAAAGGACAAAATGGTCTGTGACAGAGCTATACCCCAAAATCTCACCACTCCTTATAAAAAAAAGTCTAGCCCCTTTATTAAAAAAGTTTAGCTGATTGCCAAGTATACTTTTTTTTTGGCACTGTAATTCACAAAGATTTAAACAGCACCATCGCTCATTACTAAAGACTGGAGCTGGTACACTATGTTGTTATTTAAAAGAAGCATGGCCAGCAGGTCGAGGGAGGTGATTCTGTCCCTCTGCTCCGGTCTTGTGAGACCCCCACCTGCAGTACTGCATCCAGCTCTGGGGCCACCAACATAAGAAGGACATGGACCTGCTTGAGTAAGTCCAGAGGAGGGCCACAAAGATCATCAGGGGGCTGGAGCACCTCTCCTATGAAAACAGGCTGAGAGAGCTAGGGTTGTTCAGCCTGGAGAAGAGAAGGCCCTGGGCAGGCCTTACAGCAGCCTTCCAGTATCTGAAGGGACCTCCAGGAGAGCTGGAGAGGAACTTTTTACAAGGGCATTGAGTGACAGGACGAGGGGTGACAGTTTTAAACCAAAAGAGGGTAGATTTAGATTAGATATTAATAGGAAATTCTTCACAATGAGGGTGGTGAGACACTGCAACAGGTTGCCCAGAGAAGCTGTGGATGCCCCCTCCCTGGAAGTGTTCAAGGCCAGGCTGGATGGGGCTTTTAGCAACCTGGTCTAATGGCAGGTGTCCCTGCCTCTGGCAGGGGGGTTGGAACGAGATGATGTTTAAGGTCCCTTCCAACCCAAAGCACTCTATGATTCTAGGATATTATCACAGTTTCTCCCGTAAAGCCAGCCACTAGGACAAGTTCACCAAGCAAACAAACACACACACCCCCCTCTAAAAAATGCAAACACAAAGCAACTCCCTCTTCCCACAACACCAAGAAAAAGCAACACAGATTTGAAAATGTAACGTTAAGGTAGCACAGCAATGATACGTAATCAAAGGTCCCCTTTTTTAGTCACAGAACAGCAGACAGAAGGACTATTCTATGATCTGGAAAGCACCGCCATGTAGCTTCAGGAATGCTGACAAGGAAAGAGTGTTGGGTTTTTAGGGAGTTTTTTGTTGTTGTTTGTTTGGGGTTTTTTAATATCATACCACACACCTTATTCAACCACTCTAAAAATCTAGCTTTTAAGAAGCACAACACCTTGTAGATTTACAGGAACCCACTGTGATGATGCACTTTTTAAAAAGTCAACCTGTAACCTCCTCCTGACACAGTTCTAGGCCATGACTCCATCACAGAAAGATCTGATGACAAATCTTTGGTTATAGCCCCTGGAACCAACATGATAAAGTACACGGCATCCTACGCAATGAAAAGCCTGTCTTCCCAACAGAAAAATTTCAGACAAGATACAGAGTCTAAACCCACCTTGTAAATCCATGGCTAAATGCTCCTATCATGTCTGAATAGGCTGCAATGTTGACCAAAGAGTCTGGCCAAAGAAAAGCATTTGTGAAACTTACTTCATATTTTAATATTTTTCATTAAAGCAGCAAAATTGCCTGATACACAAAAGTTCTTACTAATTTAAAAATCAAATTGCACTACAGCAAGACACCACATACATCTAACACTAAGCAAATTACATAGAGTTAAAGCATTTAATACCATAACTGCACAGAAAGAAACAAGGACTCCAAATTGAGAAATCACAATACAAGGAATCACTTGTAAAACTGACTCCAGAGTGACAGGGCAGAAATATTAATTCTATTTTGCGTCTGTGAATGGAATTCTAGTGGTGGTCCTAAAATGGAGAATCTACCCCATCAGCCCCATAACAAAGATATTTAGCTGCATCCTTTCAGTAGCAGCAGAGTTAAATCCTATCTTTAATGAACAGGCCAAAGAAGAACCCACAAATTGCAACACATACATGTACTGGATCCACAAAAAAAAAAACAGAGGATAGCATAGAGAAGTATTTCATTATACCTTGAGCGCTGAAGATTTCGTGGAGAGGTAGGTTCGTGACCTGCCTGCTTGTCAGCTATTACTGGCTGCTGAGGTGCTGCCTGTGAAGCTGGTCCTTGTTTAACACCTGGAGTAGCAACCTGGAAAGTTCAAAACTTCATTAGATTTCCTCCACAGTAAATACCAACTGGAAGAACCAGAGAAAAACATGGAAATTACAAGTTATAAGACCAGTGGGGGGCTTTTGATACAAGGTCTTTTGCTGACAGAATTTTTATACTCTTCACAAGGTGTTTTTTTAAAAATCATCTCTAGTTCCACAGTAGTTTTAGATAGCAAGAACAAAATTAGGTCATAATCATAACACCTCTATCAGAAATAGGGAAAAAAACCCTAAAGCATATTTATCTGTCTGCTACTCCCCTTTTTAACTGTTCTGTCAGTTCCAAAACTAATGACTAAAAAAAAAAAGTAATCAGTACCTTTTTGCTTTTCATTTGTAGTACACATTCACATTTAAGATATTAAGTCACCAGCAGTGAAACATCACCTTTTTTCTGTGAATTCCTGAACTATAACAGGATGAAAAGTTTGGGCATACACTAGTGTCTAAGTTACAGTAAATGGATTTCAAGATATTTATTTTTGCCCCATACTCTGCATACCCCTGTCCTTTTAAAAGTACGTACAAGAGAGGAAGCAGCTCCAAAATACATCCCCCACTCTGTAAAAATCAAACAACAATTTTAAGAAAGAGGGAGGGAAGAAAAATGGGTTATAGGGATCCATAAAGACAAAAATTGTAAATCAGGCAGCCTGTCTGGCATTTGCTGACATCAAGCTGGTGTAGATTACTAACTAGTGGTCATCTGAACCTCCAGAAATTCTCTCAGTTTCAGAAACAGACTCCTGTGAAACAAACCACAGATGGCAAGTCAGACAGTATCTGCTAAAGTAAACTGAAGACATAATTTATTTAAATATACAGGAAATCTTAATGTAATCTCAAACCTACTTATACACCTAAGAGGAAAAGTAACCTTTTAAAATTACCATCAAAAGCCAAAAGAAGTCTGAATAGCACAAGAAAAGGTCATGCTTCTGGAAAGACAAAGCAAGATCACTCTAAGATCACTCAGTGTGTGGAAATCAACAGAATTACACAGTTGAGGAGGGCAAAATAATAGCAATTCATAAATTAATTTATGAAAAAAGGCTACCTGAGTATCTTTATGAAATGTATGACATCAAGAACTCTGCTCATCCTATTAGCAGACTAACAACTATCAAGCCTGTTTGAACAGAAGGACCAATTTCAAAAGGAAAGTTCATCAGAAATAATACAATCACTTTGCTGATCCAAACTGGAAAACTGGTCCTTGGCTGGTAAAAATAAAAACAAAAATTGATTGTAAAGAAAAACTGGGATTTGTGAGATGAGAGCCACAGAAACTTTTATCTATTCCCTATTTTGCAAGTGTTTCAAAGACTGTGAGTACACCAGGAACATAAAACTAATACGGGCTAAATTAAAAAAAAAATTCCATAAGCAACATTCTCACTGAGCTTGACAGGTCTGTGTAACATAAGCTTTACACAGTTATTTTGCAGAAATTCACAACAGTTTCTAACCATACAACACAGGCACAACTAAATAGCAAAATGTGATGCCTAGCATTCTGGAGTCTGTGATGCCTGAGCTGCCATGTCCATATAGCACACCCTTCAGACAGGCATACCAGCTTGAGTTTAAAAGCAGTACAGACATGTTCATGCAGCCCTAAGTAACAAGCCCTACTGTGCAAATTGCACTTCACTGTTCCCACAGCCAGCTCAAGTATCTGTGCCTCTGGTACTGGGCTCTGCTTGCACGGTGCCAGTTCAGCTTTGACTATGTCTGCTGCATAGGAGCACCATAAGCCAACAAGCTTCGTGCTCTGAAACCAAGTGTGTCCTGGCACAGCACCACATCCCAATTCTGCATAATTTACCTCAAACTCTTAGAACTGCCATATCCAAAGAAGTACTAAAACAGACGTGCTTACACTGGAGCTATTATGACCTAAATTATCATCTCAATCCTGTCTTAGGGAATTGGATTAAGCAAACACAAGAACTATCAAGAAATTTGTTTCCCTGCTGAACTGGAAGAGCATCTGCTGTTGAACCAGAATTTGTTACTTCTGGGACTAACACACAAACAATTCATGTTAATATTTCAACAGCTCTGTCGTTAGTGCCAGATTTGAGGAACACAAAACCCAAGAAAAGCTCATGCTGTCTAGTATTACTACTAATTCTGTTTAGCTGACCTGTGAAGCTATTCAAGATACCTAGAAAATAGAAAGCTTTTATGGCTATGATATCCCAGCGTAGTAAGAGTTGTAACTTCCTCACAGAGGGACAGGAGTGAAAACTTGCCAACAATAATGCACAACAGTCCATCAGGATTAATAGCATTCTGAAGCAAAGACATTATAGTTTAGAATGAGCAACTCAGAAATTTACTACACTTAACACTTTGATTGCAATCACATTACATGCACTTCAAAAATAAACCAGATGTGCAATCTCACCTCACTGTGGTGCAGACTTATGGAAAGATGCATTAAAATATAGTAATTCCAAAACATGTCACAGTATACTCATCAAAACATAGACATTACCACTTTCAGAAGAACTCCTATATATATACATATATATATATATAAAGAAAACACACAACACCCTCCTTTGAAGATACCAGAGGTGAAATTCTGCATGCCAACTATAGGCAATCACAGAGCCCTGCATATAAGTGGAGATCCTCCTATCAGACAAAGAATAAAATAACCAACACTTTTTTTTGAGGAGTGGCAGCCTTGCTGTAGTTATGACTTAAACTCAGATCAACTTTTCTCAAACCTGCATTTAGCCTTCAAGTTTGCTGCTTCTACTGAAAACCCGAGGGAAGGCATGTTCAATTATACACTTGGTCTATCAAGACGAATTTGCCCTACTCGCAAAACTTGGCTTGCGTTCACTTCTTCTTAAGTCGTAGTTTACTACCGTATCACCTACTTCTTAGGCATAATGCTAGCCTTTGTACTGGGTGAAAGGTAGTGGGTCCAAGTTTGTCTGCACAGTTCTAGGAAAAGACCTGTAGCAGGACGATGATAAATAATAAAGTAGTAAAGTTTATAAAATGACATGCCTGAGAGATGAAGCCATCCAGAGGAACCTTGACAGGCTTGAGAGGTGGGCCCGAGCAAACCGCATGAAGTTCAAGGCGGCCAAGTGCAAGGTCCTGCACATGGGTCAGGACAATCCCAAGCACAGATACTGGCTGGGTGGAGAATGGATTGAGAGCAGCCTGAGGAGAAGGACTTGGGGGTGTTGCCTGATGAGAAGCTCAACATGAGCCAGCAACGAACGCTCGCAGCCCAGGAGCCAACTGTGTCCTGGGCTACATCAAAAGAAGCATGGCCAGCAGGTCAAGGGAGGTGATTCTNCAGCCTGAGGAGAAGGACTTGGGGGTGTTGCCTGATGAGAAGCTCAACATGAGCCAGCAACGAACGCTCGCAGCCCAGGAGCCAACTGTGTCCTGGGCTACATCAAAAGAAGCATGGCCAGCAGG
>VZSC01010589.1:0-43796 GCA_013398225.1 Steatornis caripensis
TATAAACTCATGGTCCGACCTTGCTACTCGCAGAGTACAAGCCTCTACAAACCTAATAGATACAAACCAAACAGATACAAAACAAGCCTACTACAAACCTCTGTTTGTCTTGGCTCATCTGCTTGTCTTTCAAAGATTCAGAAAGAGTGTTAGAAGTTTGAATAGGGATGCTATGCTGGGACTTCAGCTTTTTCAACAGTGTTCTTCCAATTAGACAACAAGAGCTGATGACAGTTTATCACTTCAATTCCCATTTCTAATCTGCTGAATTAAAAATACTGATCTTAATCTACAGGACACTGCATGCTACATGTTAAAATGTGGATATTTCAAAGTGACGAGCTAGACTGACATTGCTTGAGGCAACAAATTTGCGTGAATCACCAGCAGGATGATTTAGAGCAACTAAGGCAGAAGCCTTGATTGTTCATGGAGAGCTTAGGTTGATGGGAAGCAGCTGGGGAATGCCCACGTGGTGCGCCTGTCTATCTCATTCATTGGCCGTATGGGGACTGCAGGCATCTTCAAAAGGCAATCTGCAGTTTGGTACATGAGCACTGACACCTGGAACCACCTAATGGGAAATGTCAGGCTCAAGGCTACATCCACCTGCCTGACTCTAATCTTAAAATCAGTCGCCTATTTACAGGCAGACTGCCCTTTTGCGGTAGGGCACCTAGAGAAAGAAATAGCACAATTCTTCTTGCACAATTGTTTAAAGGCACTTAAAATGTAGGAGGTAGGGTTTCTATGGCTTCATGCTTGTCCAGACTGAATTTGAATTCTCATGTCGTGCTTCTCAACCAACCAACCACAGCCCAGATCTGAGCAAAGCAAAAGAGCACTCTTTGCTCCATCTATGGAAATTGCTTAAGGTTACTTTACCCTTTGATCTTTATAACTCATCTAATGCCAGGATCATTCCCCTGGGAGATGAGCATTTAGGTATTTTCAGGTAGATGAAGGATAAAGCAAGCGGAGCTGGAATCCCAGGCTCCTGGTTCCTACATGAGTGCACTTCTGCCAGGGTACGTTATTGTGTAAAATACTTGCTTCCTCCTTGAGACTTTTCTGCCCCTCCCTCCCTATTTTGCAAAACAACCTCTGTGCTGTGTGTTGAAATGACCCCTGTTTCTCTATATCATTTATGAATTATGTTAAGGATCTAGAAGGTTAATGCTCATCCCCACCCAACTCTGATTTGCCACAAAGCTTAGACAGCACTTGCAAGTGTAATTGGCAGGACACATGCCTGTTAAAATTGGCAGAAGACCAAGATTTTAGAATCCTAGAAAAAAATTTGTACCAAAATGAAGGCAGCCATAGATTTCCAGTGGCTTTGGGGAAAAGGCAATATCTCACAGTTTACCATCTCACAGAATGGCAGGGGTTGGAAGGGTCCTGTGGAGATCACCCAGTCCAAACGCCCCTGCTAAAGCAGGTGGCCCGCAGAGCAGGGTGCACAGGAGCGCATCCAGGCGGGTTTTGAATGTCTCCAGAGCAGGAGACTCCACAGTCTCTCTGGGCAGCCTGTTCCAGTGCTCTGTCACCCTCACAGTAGAGAAGTTCTTCCTCATGTTCTGAATCACTCTTGAAGGATGTGGTTACACATTCTGTTTTCCTGAGTGGAAGAGCTGGCTCAATAAATTTCTCTCTTATAGTAACAGATCCAGATCTGATTTTTACACTTTACCATACTTCACCAACCCGCAACGAGTAAACTTGCAGAATGTTGACGGGAACGAGAACCAAGACAGGCTTTTCCACCAAATAATGTGTATCGTGAAACTATACACTTATTTTCAGGTTTCTAATGCAAATCAGATTTGGTATGGCTGTGTGATACTAAGCACAAATAAAGTTTGATTCACCTGTCTAAAACTGTGAAAGAACAAAATAGCAACAGGACAGGGTTACCAGCTAAGGGACTACTATTGTGTCTACGGAGAAGACATGTTGTTTCCCTTGTTTNAGGAATGAGAACCAAGACAGGCTTTTCCACCAAATAAAGTGTATCGTGAAACTATACACTTATTTTCAGGTTTCTAATGCAAATCAGATTTGGTATGGCTGTGTGATACTAAGCACAAATAAAGTTTGATTCACCTGTCTAAAACTGTGAAAGAACAAAATAGCAACAGGACAGGGTTACCAGCTAAGGGACTACTATTTTGTCTACGGAGAAGACATGTTGTTTCCCTTGTTTCATTTCCAGTTCAGAGGACCCAGGCTGAAATGTAGTGAATGCCTCCAGTTCTGGTTTGGCAACAAGGTAAATCCAGTTTTAGGGATGCAAGTACCAAACTGTAATACTGTATGCATACATACACAAAGGGTCAGCCTGGTATAAATTAATTAAAAAAAAAAAAGACAGGCTAACTTTTTATTGTCAGACCAGATGTCTGTGACACATTTGTGCTGTGAATGATCTGCTAAGTGAGTGATACTGCCACTGTAAGCAGTTCAGATGGGATTCAGCTCACCTGTTTCTNGTGTCTACGGAGAAGACATGCTGTTTCCCTGTGGTTCTTTCATTTCCAGTTCAGAGGACCCAGGCTGAAATGTAGTGAATGCCTCCAGTTCTGGTTTGGCAACAAGGTAAATCCAGTTTTAGGGATGCAAGTACCAAACTGTAATACTGTATGCATACATACACAAAGGGTCAGCCTGGTATAAATTAATTAAAAAAAAAAAAGACAGGCTAACTTTTTATTGTCAGACCAGATGTCTGTGACACATTTGTGCTGTGAATGATCTGCTAAGTGAGTGATACTGCCACTGTAAGCAGTTCAGATGGGATTCAGCTCACCTGTTTCTAACAATCTTCCCTCTCTGCTCTTTTTAATCAGTGGAGAGATAAGGCTATTCAAAGAAGCTACCCATTTAATAAAATTTTAAATCTAATTTATAGTGAGATTCACACACAATGACAGTTACTCTGATGAGAGCCTAGGGCAGCAACCTTGAGGTGTAGACATTTACATTATAGGCATCTCTCCCATTACAGCCTAGTTGCACTGGAAGTTTTGTGATATGAATGTCAATAGTCTCATTTACAATTCCCCTTTAACAATCTCAGGATTATTTAGTTAAAGAATGCCAGTTTTGGTCTAGAGCTCTGAATTGACAGTTTGCTTGCCTGGCCAAATAAGGCATTTTTTTAAAAAAATAGAACTTTTTGCATTTGGGGTAGGGGAGGAGAGAAAAAAAAGGTGCACCATAGCTTTCAAGTTTGAAAAGTGAGATTTTAAAAACAGTTCTGAATTTTCACAGTTTGGTCTAGGCCTAAGACCAATCTGACAAATACTTTTCACTGGTCTGCAACTGCGTTTTCAGAAAAGTAAGTTATCCTGCTTATAAAAAACAAATTAGAAACGCACAGACAAACAGGCTGTCCTCTCTCAGTCACTTCTTGATGAAAAGTGTTTCTCCAGTTATATTAGAACATATGCAATCAGTTATGTTACAACTAATGCTACAATAAGATGTTTCTAGAATGGCATGTTTCCATTGGCTTTATAGGCCCTTACATAACCCCAATAATTTCAGTGTGTATGTCCAGATACTGTTACTAAACAGGCAGTTATTTCATTGAAAGATTTGGTGCGATTTGATTTCCAAATGTTAATGGATGCTTAATGGTCATTATTCTTTTTCTGCAGCATTATTTTTGGTTTGTAGGTAACTTATTGATTTGTTCTTCATTTATCAGATGTTCCAATTGCTAAACTCCAGGCACATTCAGAATAAAACCATCTTATATTTAATTGTGTATTACTTTCATTAAAGCAATCTAGTGATAACTATATCAGGTCTGATATTTCTGACATATTTGATATCACTTTTAAATATATCTGCTACTACAAAGGACACCATTAAGATCAAAGCACTGAAGTAATAAATTTGCATTAAATACTGAGAGAATTGAACAGCATTACTTCACCAAACCGCATCCACATTAGCACCACATAAAGACCATTCCCGCCAGATTATCACCCAAATACATCCATGGTGAAAGCAAAGGAACTCACTGTACAAATTATCCCTAACTGTAACCCCAGAGAAGCTTCAGTCTCATTTTAGCCAGGTTTTGGGTTAGCTCAGCAGATACATCTACTGCTACATCAAGACAAACTGTCATCTCTGCCAGCTGCCCATCTGCAGTCCAAGGCAGGTACTACCTCCAGTCTCTGAAACTAACGAGAGGAATCACTGAATTTTGCAGTCTCCACTCCAAGCTTACAGTAGGTAGTATACTATGCTTCTGTTGTGGTTCTGGACTAAAAATGCAATTGCACAATTTCAGTCTCAGTGTCAACTGATGACAAAATACCTTGGGGTGAACAGTCACTAAGATGTTTGAGAAGATGTTGTATGCCCATGCACAGGTACTGCTTTTCCTGTTTTCTCCCTGCCCAGTGCTCTCTGCTGAGACTGAAAACCTGTATCAGCTAACAAATTGCAGCCTCCAAATCCCAGTGAGCTCAGAAACTGGATCAGCCAGAAGACCTGGTTGCACACTGTGGGTCAGCTCACTTTCCTTGAGGCACCCGTAAAATTGTAGCATTTTCCACAGAAAACAATCAAAGTAGTTGCTCTAGACAATGTTGGTTTGAGTTACATAAATGTTATGTTTTTAAGGCCTTAATTGTATTGTCATTTGTTTGCTTATTGGTTGGGGTTTTTTTTTTTTTTAAGTTTTCTTCCTAGAGTTTACAAAAGAAAGGGCAAATCAGTAACTGTAATTGATGAAACAGTCACCTGAGAGTCCCATTTATGTGAAAGTTCCCATGTTTGCACTCCACTAGGATAATACACATCCATATCAGCGTATTCAAGTAAATGCAGAAACGCATGCCTATCATATCATAGAGCTACAGAACCAAGGCAGATCCTGGCAAGAATGGCAGGAGTAGTGCACAGTTCTTTGGTGTGGTGCAAACTTGTGTGTGTGTTTCTAAGCTAAATAGCTTGTTTCAGCTCAATTTGACTTACTGAATAAAATTTTCTGAAATGCCTTTGGAAAAGAAGCAGGACTTTAACTTGAGAGTTTCTTTCTAAAAAATATAAAAGCACATCAAAATAGCGGCCTGTATTTATTTACATGTAAGAATAAAAAAAATCCAGTGTATTTTTGCTCACAGTGAAATCTTCCACAAAGGATGTCACATTTATATGAGAGAGAAATGGAGGCTGTGTCAGAGAGGGAGAAAGGTAAAGGACGCAACCAGGGAGTCAGTGGCTCCTGTGCCTCCCTTCAAAGGGGCGTCCCTTTATGGGATGACTCGTGCATAAAGCTGAGCATGGGAATAATATCAGGTCACTGAAGTTAATTGAGTTAGCAGATAACGAGCTTCCATTGTGGCGGTGCTAACACTTCCATAATTTCCCCACCTCTTCTAATACGTTTGCTTCAGAGGACCTGATCTGAAAAGCAGCAGCTGGTTCAGCAACACCAGAAATCCCTTTTGAAGGCTCCTGCTTCCAGTTTGAAAGCGCTGCATTCACACGATGTAAAGTGCCAGTCTGATATAATCTCTGCTCACTCCACACTGCTCAAAAAGGATGATGACAGGTTAATTTTACGCCAGCAGGCTTCATGTTAGGCTAGGGTTTGCCACTTTATGCCAGATCAGTTATGGTTTATCCTCCCAACAGGTATAAAAGCATAAAGCTGGAATAAACACCATGACGTGTGCTCTGGTTCACTCAGCAGGTACATGATGATGGGTATCAGATACGTCTTGCTGCAGTCTAGCAACGCACAGGTCTGGTACTAATGATCGTGAACTCGTGGACTTAGAGGCAGCAGGACTGATCTACCTGTTGCACAGTGAAAGCTGGAGAAAGGTGAGTCTGTGGAAGGAAAGGAATTATTTGAAGCTTTAGAGCTTGCTTATATTTGAAATGAAAATGCATCTAAGCAGCACACAGACTTAGAGCACAATAGGAATTGTTGAATAACACCAAGAGTTCTGAAACAAGGGCACTTCGTCATGGATTGAAAAGAGCTGTCCCTTCCGAATGCAAATACTCACTCATCTGGTTACTCAGAAACAGATCTGGGGAGTGCAGAGAAAATCTGTGCTGTGTTGACATAGTGTTCAAACTTTGAGAAATATTAAAAAGTATTGGTATAGATTGTCCTCTGCCTTCCCTCCTGTGTGATCATCTGTGAATTTATGAAATAATATGCCAATATATTTTTTTCCAAATTACAAAACAAGTTTCAAAAACAGCTACAAAGGCATTTGGGAAATCAGATTCTGAGACAGTCAGTGTCCAGCGATGTAGCTCAGTTGTAATGAAAAAAATCTGTTTCTGTGTGTTCAGAAAAACTCTTCAAGTGGACCTGTAGGAGATCTGCATCCGTCTCAAAACTGTGGTGGAGTAGGCTAGAGGTAGTAGTGTGTACTCCACTGTGGTGGAGTAGGCTAGACCTAGAGGTCCCTTCCAACCCCTACCATTCTATGATTCTATAGTGATAACATAGTTTGGTGACACCACGAACATTTATGAAAGCTTAGTTCTGTCTGGGAATCTCATCCTAGTATTTTAGCAAGTGTTTAGCTTTTGCCATTAGTACCACTAGGTTATCTGTGCCTCCAGCGTGGTAATGTGAATGTTCTCATTTGTGTGCTTTCAGTATCTTTTCACAGTCTAATTTTTAGTAATTCATTATGCCACTGAATCAAAATTGTTTTTAAGATCTATCCTGTGGTTTTTTTTTTTTTTTCTTCTCAAAATCACTTGTCAACAATGATTATGTAATGGATTTGTGAAATTGTCTAAGTTCGGCATCAGTGTGAAATGCCAATTTTGTAACTTTCAAAACGATTGACCCTGATTTTGCCACCATCTATTATCTGATAATTTATTTAAATGGATAAATAAGCCCATTTTGCTAAAATATGCTGTTCTGCTAATAGTGAGCATTTCCTGTTATTTAGTATTTTATAGTGACTCATTATTTTTGAACTCTCAGATACATTTTAAAGTTATCAGCTGTCCTAAAATTACATATGTTCTATTATAAAATACAGATAGTATCCCGCATTTTAAATAACAAGCAGTTCAAGTAATATACCAAATTACTTTTGTGTTCATTGAAAATATTAGTTCAATATTTGTATACATGAAGAAATATATTAACATTTCATTTTATCAGCATGATAGATTAGAAATCTTTCCCATCTTGAAATCATAGAATCATAGAATCATAGAATGGTAGGGGTTGGAAGGGACCTCTAGNGCAAGTCTTCATTTGTCCGTGCTTCCTCTCTTATCTCCAGAGTCTGGGAGTCCTGAGGGCCAAATGCTAAATATGCAGTGTAATTGATGAAACTTGCAGATGTAATTGATGAAAATGCTAAATAGCAGTGTGATTACTGGGTGCTTTTTTCCCATTTCTTTTTGTGTTGTGGATGATTTTGTGTACAATTATTTAAAAACTTGACAGGTTGTTGTAATATTTTAAAATGCAACTCTGTTCCTAGAGTATCTAAATTAAAAAAAAAAAAAAATCCGAGCCCTCATACCCACTCTGACTGGCCGTTGATTTTTTACTGATTATAGACTGCAATGAAATTTGAAAAATTTGAATTATTCAGTTATTGATACAATGGTGTATTAACACTTAGATGAACTTGTCAGGAGAAATTTAGGATTGGTCACAGAATAATTTTAACTCCCTACTCTCACTCCTTCAAGCTGCTGTTCACATCTCCAAACTCTGCTCACATGGAAATGTCTCCAGGTCTGTTTCTTGTCTTCTTTAATATTAAGTATAGGGTCATGTCTCATTTTATAATTATCTTTCACCTCAGAGTTTAAAATTTTACCAAATATCAACATTCCCAACAAAAACTCAGAGTACATACATTCTCCTTACCAGAACATCAGCTGTAACATCTAACATCAAGTGATTTATGCTCACGGTTTTCAAAAAAGAAAATTGATTTTGGCAGTCTAAAAGGAAATGGCAAAAGTAGTATGCCTGGCTCTTAGTTTTCAGCTGGTCTTCCCTACACCTAAACAAAAAGCCAAAACACCGGAATAAACATTTTCAAGTCCTTTTCAATTCCTTTCAGTCTGATATACAAGAAGATGTGTTCAATAAGAACATCTCAAAACAGATTATCTATGCAACACGTGACTTGCCTCCACAAGATGTTGTGAAAGGACTTCCCCAAACTTCCTTATAATTGCAATGTTCTGCTCGTGTCTAGGAAATAGAAAAAGCATAGGATGGCCTATTTTGTTCCAAACAAAATTTGCTTCCTGCAGACAATACTGCTTAAAGAAATATTGATAGCATGATGCACATGCATGATGTTACACAAAATCACGCAGCCATCATGCAGCCACATGACCAGCTTCTTAATCTGATGGGTGGTTATACCACAAAATTAAAGGTTAATTTTCTGATCATATCACCAAGCTTGTCCAAACCATCTAGTACATCAGAGGAAGTGGGAACACATAATCAGACCAGAAGAAAATGAAGGCCACATTTTTGACAGCAGGCTGTAGACAGATTATCTCACAGAATTTTTATGTGCAAACCAACCAAGGAAAGTCTGCAAGGACACGGACTTCCTGCCATTGATTATATCGTGTTTGTTTGATAAAAATGGCAAAAATTGAATTTGTGAACTGTATGGAAACCAAGGAAGTGAGTGTTTTCCTCCCAGCAAGGAGACATTTGTATTGTAAACCTTTCATACCGTCAGTCAGTTACTATTCAGTGAAGGGCAGGAAGTAATTTCTAACAGCAGAGAAAGTTTTTGAAATAGTTCCTTGTGTGCTTGCTGGATCGGAGATGTGTGATGAATTATCAGATAAACCCCCACAACCATTTTATCACAGCATTTGATTAAGAAAATTGTTTGACATTATCTTGATGGCATTTTGATCAAAAACCTATTAAATGGGTTAAATTGTTGACCAGTTCTGAGTAGTCCAAGGTAAGAGCTTGCACACTAATCAAGTAGAAATATAAAGAAAATTTTTATTTTTTTTTTAGAAACATGAAAACCAGTATGCTAATATAGCAAACCATTAAACTATGATTCATCTCTGAAAAGTGATTCAGTAGATGCAGTTCTATGGGATCTCAGGATTTTTGTGGTTGAAAGAATTGACAGTATATGAGCAAATCCACCAGTAAAAAGTTATTTTTTACTTCTGTTATTCCTTCTAATTCAGTCTTTCAGAGCCAAAATGATTTGTTGTATCTTCTCTATAATCCTCAACAATATAGTAACAGTAGTCCAAATTTTGCTCTCAGGGACATCTCTACAACTTTACACAAGTCAATCAAGATGCAACCAACAGCTTAGATCACAAAGTTACACTCTACTGTAAAAGACAGCATACAGCTACACTGATGCAGGAGGAAGCCAATGAGCAAATAAATGCCCTTTCCCCCAACTATTTATGGCTGTATCACTTCTTTTCATGGACCAGTTTATTCCTAGCCAGCTTTGGGATAGCTGGAATAAGGATTCATGTCCTCTCTCTGATGTAACCTGAACAACTGCTTGTAACAGTGAGTTAAGACTATTTCCTGCTCTACTGGCTAGTGCTCAAGTTGCAGCTCAACAACACTAAGAGGTGAAGAGAGCAGGCTCACTTCTCCTTTAGAATCTCCAAAGCCAAGAAGAATACTGTGATGACAGACTGTTTTGCAAATACTTGGATTCACATGAAAGAGGAAACGATTGCTATCCAAGCTTAAGCAGCTTAAGAAGAAGGATAATGATTTCAATAAATTAATAGATATGATGCTAATCAGATAGAATAAACTTATGGACTAAGAACGTGACAGCTTTATAAAGTCACATTTCAGTGTGTAGAATTTTATGTCATGAAGAATGAGGGAAAAATGGTCCAGAAAAAAAAATGAAGTGCTGAAGTAACTGAGCAATCCCAACCTATTTTTTTGAAAAAAAAAAGCAGTCATCCTTTTGTATACGATTATTCATCTTCTCCCCTTGTCCTTGATTTTGCAAGGGTAAATAAAAGAATTCTACATATTTGGAAGTAACTAAAAAGTGTACTCTCCAGAACTACAAATATTTGCAACTATTGTATATTTCTGGTTGTTTTTTTCACGTAATTTTTTGCTATTTTTGTTGCCTTGCTGTTTATGCAGCACTTTACCATACACGCATACAGCCATATAACTAAAGATCTAGATATTTGTCTATGCCTAAAGAAATTAAATAATGATAGGATTATCTGGCTCCAGGCAAAATGTAAATTGTTTACAAATCTGGTTATTGAATGAACAGAATCAGATTTATATTTTTAAAAAATCACAGCATTAATACTGGTTCTTTGAACCATATACTGATACTAATCTTCATACAAAACTGTTGAAATTAATTGCTTATGTAGAACAAGGACAGTGTATGGCTTTTAATAAACTGCTGACAATAGGCTGAGCTTCTGCAACGCCACTGTTCTCAAACACCTTATCAGATTAAAACATTACTCTGACAGTTACATCGTGGACATTTTTGTATTTCTTTTTCAGCAGTGCCTATTTTTGTACCATGGTTGACTACAGATTTTCTAGTTAGGTTGATAGATTTAAGAGGGAATCTTAAAATAAAGATTTACAATCATCTTACAATTCAGAGGCAGAGAAAATTTGATCACTCACATAATTTAATATAAAACCTCATATCATCCTATAATTCCCCCTTTCTCCGTGCTTGCTCTGAAGAGCATTATTCAGCTTGCTGTTAAAATGGATCCCAGCTAACCGACAGACCATTGAATTGCTATTTGATGAACAGAGGAGATATTCTCTCTTTAAAAGAAAGCTCAAATTATCACTCACATCTGAAAACGTTTCAACACATTAAAATTTTAGATTTAATGATACCAATTGCATAGGCTACGGATTACGCAGGAATCCTTTTAGTTACCAAATAACCATTAAGACAAAATTCCCTCAGTGTCCTGCACATGATGGCACCATAGCCAAACAAAACCCTCAAAGTTTGTGTGAAATGAACATCAAGTCTCAGATTAGCAGGCCCATCTTGGGTAACAACCACTCTGAGTACTTGTTTGCAAAACTGCTTTACCTGCACTTACTGCCTCACTGGAAATACAACGCTAGCTTCTGTGCTGACAAAACAAATGACTGGATTCTCGATGAGACAATTGAAAGTAGTGTTGCATTTATACAGCCACTTTTTGGAGCCAGAAAAGCAGTCGGAACTGCCCATTTAAAAAATTGAGTAGAGATGATATAAATGTAGTCAGTGTGCCTAACTTGAAAGAGATGAGTTGCAATGCGTGGCCATGGCGCTCATAGAATTGACTGTCAGGAAACAGCCTTGCAAGTTACAAACATCAACAGAACGTGAGGAAGAAAATCAACTAAATTTGTGTCTTCCATTTGAATTAGGCATCTTTAGCTTTAACTCTAAGGATTTTTCTTGGCTTCTATAACCGAAGAGTGGCTCAAAGAGCAACTCAATAACACAGTGTCCACACTGCTACTATTCATAGATGAGCTATTTTTTATGGTTTTGTTGGCCATAAGAGATAGAAAAGACATTCAATAATGTTTCTGCTCCCACACACTACATTTCAAAGTACAAGCCGGGACAAAAGATTCAAAACATAACTACTTCCCCTCTTGCCTCATGCCTCAGTGCTTACTCTTGGACACGGGGTGGGGGGGGTGTGTTAAATTTTGATTTTACCTGAATTGAAGATGAACTTCTTTTTTGCTTCTTTTTTTAAAAAAAAAAACCTTTGATCTTTTTTTTTTAACCTATTAGGAAATGAGATTTCTGTGCTAGCAACAGATAAGGCTTTTGCTACTCTGAACTTTCCTCCTCCTTGTTCTCAGGTGCTGGCTTTTGATACACAAAACACATTCAGTCAGAGCACTCCCCTCTTAGCAAAGTTTCTCCATGCTCACTACAGTTTTCCTTCATTCCTGCAGTAATTCAAGCCTGAATACCTTTCATTTGGTCACTGTATTTTCAGCACTGTTTCAGCTCTTTACAAAAATATACAGGAGAAATTTTTCACTGTAAGTTTGTTATCTGTCATGGTTCTTAAGTCACTGTTTTGTGGGGCTATCTTTGTAATAAGCTACTCCTGGCATATCAGTGATGAAGATGTTAGAGTTTTACTTTAGAGTGCTGTTCTGAGTTGTCTCCTTAATCCCTCTTTACTTTGGGAACTCAAATTATCTCAGCTATGAATGAAGCAGAAATACAAAAATGTTACACAGTAATCACAAATTAATTCTTGCCTTTGGCCATATAGTTGATATTCTTGCTGCAGAATTAAGACAGCTATCTACTGGCACATGCATTTCAAAGGTCCTCTGTAGCTACTATGTAAAGGAAGAACAGAGTTCCAGTTTTCAAGTTATTTTAAATAAGTGATAGCCAACACTCTTTCAAATGTGAAAAAGACTGAAGAAGTTAAATGTAGTGTAAAAAAAAAAAAATGTAGTGTAAAAATAGATAGTTAGAAGATTACATAATTATATTTGAACATTTTGAGGAACTTAAACATAAACGTTGCCAGAGTTTTCAACTGCCAGATCAACAGCAGGAAAATTACTCACAATACATATCTGACCTTGTATCTCCCAGTACGGATCTCCTCTTTGTATCTTATTGCCTTCAGCAGGAAGCGCAAACAATAACAGTAAAGGCTAAAACCCATCCATTTTTGATCCATACAAGGCTCAACGATACAGTAGTATTCTATGGTGGGTAGACGAGACTAAATTGTGCTGGTCCTTGAGTAGATTATTTGAATGTGTACCATGTATTGTGGTCCTTGTTGGAAAGCATCACTAAAGAACTTTGTGACTGCTAATAACCAAAGTGAGAGTGTCTTGCCCTCATTAATGAGGGTTGCTGTGCCTAGCTGATGATACGTTTCCTTTGACATTTACATCCTGTCATCAATCACCTCCTTTGACCTTTACATCCTATTGTCAACAGCTAAGTCGACGTGATTGTTGCAAATCAACTTCTGAATAAATATTCCTGTTCATACTTTAGGCTTACTAGTGGAAAACACAGGCTTCCCTCTGCATTTTACTTATTCATTGCATGAGCATTGAGGGCACAGCTATGGTAGGATCACAGTACAGTGGGCAAGATATGCTTTGTAATTTTTAAAATTGCGTACCACCACGTTAAAATTGCAAAGCGGAGAGCAATGAAATATTGTAGATCACAGCACTTGGTCTTGTGAGATTTAGGATACTGTACATGAAGTATTCCCAGTTTTCCCCATCAAGGAGCGCAGAACAAATAAAACATTGCACAAGCAGAACAAACAGGTTCATTCTTGCTCTTAAAGTCTCTGACAAATCTTCCATTTCTTTTAATGGAAAAGAAATCAAGCCGCAATGTTTCCCATAATTACACTTCCCACAGTTTGCTTTCCATTCAATCCTAGTGCTCAACATGCATTATAGTTCTTACCTTCCAAACATATATATCAAATTCCAGAATAAATACTCAAATGAGCTACTTAATTAACATTTTTTCCAGTACTCCTTTGTGTTTAGTGGGAACTCAATTTTCCCATTTTCAGATTCTTTTTCTTGATGTATTACAGAAGTGTACAAAATTATTCTATTTAATCTGATGTGTGGCCATTCTTAACCTATATGGAATATTTCTCTCTAAGTTTCATCATAAATAGAATTCTGCAACCGAATTTCAAGCCAAAGTTATGTTAAAGAGCTCAATTGCAACATCTGAACTTTTGAAATACATCTCAAGCGAAGAAATGCAGGATAGTGTCTAAATGATAAAAAGCTGAATCGTTTAATGTTTTAATTTATCGGTAAGCCTCACAACCTTGAAATTTCTGAAAATTGGAGTAAAATATTAAAGAAAAGTGCTGTGTAGAGGGACTTGTTAGTGAAGAGTGAGCCCTGGAGTGCTTCCTTTCTGATTAAGGTAACACTCAGTAGGGAATATGTTTTGAATTCCTTAGTGTGAAGGAATAAATGCTATGGGAAGGATAAAATAAATTCTTGCTAAACAAATATAAAGCAAGCATAGATGTTAAAGACCAGCATAATAAGCACAAGAACTAAGTGAGGATCATGAAGAGAAAGATTTGAAGAAATGCAGGAGGTAAAGAGAATAAGAAATGAGTATCACATTAAAACATCCAAGCCAAGCCACAAATTAAATGTGGACTTGCAGCAAAAATGGAAAGCATTTCTGAAAAAGCACAAGAAGAGAACGTAAGATTTTAAAACGTTGAGAATAAAATCATAAGCAATGTCTAGAAAAGATCAAAGAATCAAAAGGTCATGTCAAGAGCGGGTCATTACAGATGACTTATTAAAAATGCAAAAAGAGTGTTGAGAAAGCAAAGAATAAGAAATACATAGGAGAATATATGAGAAACAGAGGAAAATAACCATGGATACACAATCAAAATAGCTTTAGATGGAATATAATTTTTAATAGCAGGACAAAAAACTGCCACTGTGGCTATATTTTGAAGTTTATCATCTGTAGATATCTTTCATTTCTATATGATGACCGTGTATGTAGGCAGAGATATTTAGGAAATCACAATTACCTGTGTGTTATAAATGTCTGTTTCCATTGAATGTTCTGCACCAAACTGTTACCTTTGTATTATCAGTAGTTTTTCTACAAAATTTCTGTTGGCTTTATGTATGGACTGACAATGCAACGGAAACTACCAAACCAGAAGATTCAATGGCTTATTTAGTCACTTGAAAGCAGACATCCATTGCATAGCATTTTTCTTTTTTTCTTTCTACAGTCTTATGTGAAAGATTTAAAATTACTGTTGCATTGATTTGTATCTTTGATTCATACTGTGTACCTACCTTTAGGATAAGTCACATCAAAAATCTCATACTGAGGTTACCTTTGCTCCCATGGGAGCAGCTCAGAATTTTTTCCTTCCACTCCTGGGTAAGAGACCGGAGGAAACATTTCATTGGCATTTCTGTGAGGCTGTTCTTGCCTACCCTACACTGGAAAGGGGTGGGAGTCACTTTAAAGGCTTGAGTGACTTTAGTGTATCCCTGACTACATGGGGAGGTATTTTATGAAATTGTTCAACTTCTTCCACACTACCTCCTCAAAACCACCAACACGGAACTCCAAGTATGCTAATTGAATTTTCTGTGTTGTTTTATGAAATTTCACAGAGACATAAGTGCTTCACACAGCTCTGGTAAAATACTTGCCTTAAGGGACAGAGCAAGGTTTCTTACAGATAATAAATATAAGTATTTGCTTAAAACATTAGGAAAATGAATTTTTTGTGATGTGTGATTATACTAACCTTCTTCCTTATGCTATGAATAATATAATTAGAGGCAGTGACGTGAGATTTCCCTTTCACATGAGTTGGGACTAATTGTAAGAGCTGCTAAGATGTACTGCCAGGCAGGCAGATTAAAGATATCTTTCTTTCTCTTCCCACAGTTTTCTCAATTTTTTCTCTACCTTCCAAGACCCAAACACTGCTCCGAGTTAAGGGAACCCTTTACGTTCAAAGTTTTTTTAGTTTACAATGTAGTCTTGCGAAGGAAACTCTCTTCCATTCTCCAAGACTTTTCATACGTTTCTCCTCAGAAAGAGCTCATCTCTGCTTTCTTCTCTAGTCTACCTCCATTACTAGCTGTGATACCCAGTCTTACTCTTGTCGAAAGCTTCCTCTATGAATGTTAGAACTCACAAATCTCTTTCAACCATTCTCACCTTGTGCATGTACGTTTTCCTCTATGCCTTCTCTTTAACCAATTATTTAGAAAGCACTGTGCCTAAACTATTTTCCCTTTAACGTGACCTTTACTACCTCTGTTGCTGTTCCAGTGCTGTTCCAGTGCTGTTCCAGTGCTTCTTTCTGGGTATCTGATCTCCACCAAATTGTGGACTGTACTGTGGGAAAGTGACGTTTCCTTCTCCTGCGGTGAGGGCTACATAAATTCAATCTCTGTTGAAGAGGAGCATGGTCTATGTACAGACTATTGAGACTCTGGAAGGAGTTCTCGCTTGTTCGTGTTCAGTCATGCTGATACACAAAATAGATTTTTGATAGAGGTAATGTGCTTTTTCGCCTGTTTTGAAAATTAGTACAGCTCATCTTGTGACAAACTTCTGGGGCTCAGCAAAGCTCACCTAAGGCCAGTTTAAAGTTCACTGAAGTCAATGAAATTTTGGTGGCTAGCAATGGACTGAACACAAATAAGTATATGAGAAGAAAAATGAATGATAACAAACATTAATAAGTTTCCCAGAATAGACAGGAATGCCACACGTAAAAAGAGAAGAATAGAAAGACCTGAAAAAGTGGAGGGATTCAAGGTAAAATCTGAGCCCTGAGCTGTAACAAAACGGAATGACAAGCACTTGGAATTTGGTAGTAAAAGAAGAGAGGCATGAGATTAGTAGTGAAATAACAAGATATATAAAGAATGAACTTAAAAGTATCAACACATTAAGAAAAAATGTACTTTACATTGCAGAACAAGGACTGAAATAAAGTCTTGTTTTCGCTTAGAGACTCTCTCTAGGAAAACAGATTCTAAAACCAAGCATGTAGAATAGTGAATACAGGGTTTGAATTGCCAGGATCACACATTTAAACATAATTTAAATGTATACTTCAATGGAATTGAAATCAATGCTCATGTGGAAAATTAAGTAGCCCTTCTCTTCATTTCTGTTGTAAACTGAATTTATGAATAGTAGCTGAGAAATGTAAACCCAAAGACTTGCTTTCAGATTAACACATGTATTTTGTGAAATGGAAACAAATATGTCTGTCTCTGCACTAGTCATCCAGACAAATTGGAAGTTAATATCTCTTTCATTTAACATGAAGACAGTATTGAAGTCATACAGTTCCCTATTCTTTTCAAAGTTGGTGCAATACCACTACTATCTTCTTCAACACAGTGTCTGCTGAAACAGCTGAAGGTCCTGTCTGTGGGGTACTGCCTAATACTTAGGCCCAATTTCACAGGAAGATTTAAACAACAGCTCTACCCTAAATGAGAATTTTTATACTTATGGTGACCTTTAGCAAGTGTGCTGACTGAGCAAGTAAAAAGATGCTACTCCTTTTGTCCATTCACATAACGTCACCGTGAAATCAGAGAACAAAGCTGTGGGATTCTAAACTTAGGCACCTCTCACAGACATCTCCAAGCCACAGTAGGTCAACAGCTGTATTCTGCTAAACCCTAGTAAGTGGTCATTTGTCCTCTATTTTTAGCATTGACATACATTTGTTTTTATGGGGCTTTTCTCAAAAACGAAAAACTCATGCATACCTTTGAATATTCAGGTTTTTAACTGACCTTAAAAATCATTTCCATGACCATAAGCATGTATGTGAATGATTTTCTGGGCAACACTGTGATGCTCGCTATCAAGATCAATCCTCAAATAAAGAAACAGCAAAAAAGACTGGAATGCATTCTTAAAAGTACTTGCAAAAAATTCTCAAAAAATATGCATTAAAATCTACCTGTGCTAAAAAGCAGTATCAAAAGTCTTGTCTCTGTAAAGAACCCATCATGAAAGTCTTTGAGATTTTATATGTCTATGTTTATCTTTATACTATATTCTCTATCAAATATATTTTATATACTTGGTAAATCAATATATATACTTGATTACATTTTGAAATGCAAATATATATAATGAAATTAGAAAGAGAGGGAAATAAAAGTTTGAAAATACTGAGAAAATATGTTCTTGGTGCAAAGTAAAAGTAAGCAAAGAAAGCTCGGACTAGCTATGATCTTCTGAAAGAAGTGCATAGTAAAGGTATTTTATATATTACATTTTTGACTTGACTGTATTTCAGTGAAATCCGTGAGGATTTAGAGGGCTGCACAACCTCTGAGATGCAGACCTAAGAGTGCAGTGAAGTTCGGTGGTTCTTTTTCTCCCTATAGAAATCTGTTTTTTCTTTTCCCTTTGGTAAAGCTGGCCAGATCTGCTGACTATTGTGTAAGGCCACTGATCACCACCTGCCCATCCTTTCATAGTCCTTTGATATTCATGTTTCTCAAGAAAGAAGAAAAAAGAGCAATATCCCAGTAGCATGCAACGAAAGAGCTACAATTTACTGAAAGCTTGTAATGACCATTCTTAGCGTGCATTCAAGTGGGGCAGGCAGAATTTCTTGCTGGTTTAGGGAAAGAAGAGGACTCCCATACTGCAATATATGAATGCTTCATGATTCTAATGTAGATAGATGCCTGTGTAATGCAGTCGTACAGGGATCTTAAATACATATAATAAAATGTATGATTTTTTTTTTTACATTTCCATTTTTGCCAGTGCAGTTTTCCTCGAATCAAAACCTTCCTGCAGAGGAATTTACAGAGTAGTGTATATGGATGATATCCTGAATAGGAAGTCAATTACTTATCATAATTCAAATAACACAAAATGCCTTGATTGACTTGCGTGTACCTCCATGTGAAGCCAGTAGGAGTTGTATCTCTTAAAGGGGAATAAACTGCAAAAATGGCAGACTTTAAGAAATACAAATGTATTTGTTTATTTAATGCATTTAATTCCTTGATTTCAAGATATCAAAGACAAGATAATCTTACTTTTTACAAGGAAAGATACATCAGGAAAAGGGCTTTATATTCATTCTGCATGCACTTTTATTGTACCTTATGTCTGTAGAATTGTGAATAAGCCTTTTGTGTAATGAAAACGAAAAGCATCGTTCTGACTCTGTTAGTGCTGTGTTTTCAAAGTCCCATTCTGCAAACAGTCTTAAACACAGTTTTAATAATCTTTGCATTACTCCAGCCAATTCAGTCACACTGTGCACAGAGCATGAGACAGTCAGCTGAGGAATGATAATGATTCTTTCCCTCCACAGGAGCCCAGAATACACAGCCCAGTGCCAATAAGGTAACAGCTCCTACAAAGACACCTTCCAAAGGAGGACGGCTGAACCTGGATTCCTTTCCATTTAAAGCACTCATAACTGATGCATGGTGTGAGGTATCTGTGTTTTCAGCCAAACATTTCACTGTCACACAAAGAATATATTTCTATGTTTCTGGTTTTTGCCTATTTTGCTCTGCATTTAGTAGTAAAGTAAGCATTTCTTTTCCAATGTAATTTTGCTTCTCTTTCTAAATGACTGAAAATGATGTAGCTGTAAAAGACACAGAACAACATGTCGACATGATATTCCGTGGGCAGATGGCGTGCTAGCCTGACCTTGTTTATCACTGGACCACATCCTGTGACAAGGTTTTTTTGTAATGACTGCAGCAGTCCCAGGCTTTCCATGTATCACATTCCTCCCTTCTTATTCAGATAACACGATTGTAAGGTCAGAGTGGCGTTTCTGATTGTCGAGTTAGTGTTGTACTACCTAAGTCTGCTGGAGAGTTTTGAAACGTTAAAATACATATTTCAATCAGCGCATCAAGAATTTTTTTTAAAAAACATTCTAATGAATGATATTACAATTATTGATAGAAACTTCGAACACAGCAGAACTTTTATTAAACAGAAGATATAATTTTTTTTTACTCCTTTCAGGTTAATAAAGAATTTGTTTAAACCACTTGGTTGTTTGGCTTCTATTTGAAATGTATTTGGAATTTATTGTCCCAGAAGTTTCAAGTCAACTTTATCTGTAACAGGTATAAACAGATCATTTTATACACTATAATTTACAAAAATATATCTTTTATATCACATACTTGCAATTTTTTTCCCATAAAAAATTAAGTAGAGGTATATAATAATTTTTTGTCCAAAAATTTTCAACTCAAACTATGTGTATATTTTAAATTCAAATTATATGTATATTAATGTTGTCATCATTCTTGTCTCTTATACTTTTATCAGCTTTTTTGAGTTTTGGTGTCATCTGAAATTCTACCAGATCAGTCAGAGTTCCAACAGAAAGTAATTTCTGTTCATAAAGTAATAATAAATCTAGGGGAGAAGAGCATTTATCCCTCTTTCTCTGGAAATCTCCTCTACAGTTTGACTAGTCCAGATGCTGCCCTTTAAGAGGGAAAGTTGAAGCTCAAAAGCTGGTAAATTTTTGCACACAGTAAGGTCATCAGAAATTTCAGCAGATTATACTCTTTATTTTGGCAATGCTTTGTATGCAGATATGGGTTCAGCTGAAGTTTGCACATCTGCACTTTAAAAGCACAATGTTGTTTTTCATCCAATCACTAGTCCATGTAAGTGATGGATTCTAAGCTTTGTGTCAATCCATACTGCTTTATTTTGGCTTCAGAGTACAGATCTAACTCCTAGTGACAGTGATACATGAATACTCACTCATCAACTTTCAGGCTAGGAATAATATGTAGAATGTGTTTGTTTGATAATAATGGATGAGCCACAAAAGATAACTCAAAAGATGTCCCTAACACAGACTATTTTGGACAAATTTTGTCAGAAATCTTTCATATCTACTATTTTCAACAAATGCATACAATATTTTACATATGTACGGCAGAGACCTCTGAATTACCATGGTGGGGTGACTGGATGTTCAAACACTTTTTCTAGAAGATATCAGACTTGGGGCTCTATCCTGCAGATTCTCGTCTTCAGCAGGCGCTCCGACTTCCTGCAGCCTAGCAAACTCTTCAGTCCCAAGTCCCTTTTTCAATCCCATGGCCCAGGTCACACTGTGATTATCCTTAGCTGCATTTTAGACTGTCTCAGCCTCCAGCAGAAGCTTTCTACACCCCCACTGCCCCCAGAGGGTGTCCGTGGCCTGTGTTAGCTCCTGAAGGTCATCAGAGAATTACCTCAGTAGAGTGTTAGGTAGCTGGTGCTAAAGCCACTGCAGAGACAACTCTTACAATTTAACACTCTACATGATCAAGCCTCAGTGCTCATGCACATATGCACTGTTTTATTACAAATATAGGTATTCTCTCACAGCCTTACTCCATGAGATTCTATGTACTTTTTTTCTGAGAGTTCTTTATTTCTACAGTCACAGGCTTTTACTTCTTCTAACCAGTGCCTTCAGCATGCTTCCAAGCCAAGGTGCCTGATGGTTTGAACAATCAGCTTTGTATAGCACAATCCCCTGCTCAGTTCAGGAACTGGTTTCATCTGACTCTTATGAATGTTTCCTCAAGATATGCAATGTACATGGAGAAAAATAAACTCAGAATGCTCAATCTTTATTGTGCTGTCAGGTCCCTAGCCTCCAAGTCTCCGCTGAGTCACCCCAGTATCTGCCCCTTGCCAATACTCTACTACATTGCTATATATATGTTGCTGACTTAATTAATGCAAAATTCACCTAAAACAGTTCTTCCATATTTCAGGGAAATTCAACAGTACAGAGAGGATAATGATACAAACCAACCCAAACTGAGCGAGCTCTCTAGCAATTTAAAAGGAATAATGCATATGCTGGAGAAAAGAATAATTCTCTCCTCGTAAGAAGGCACAGCAGAGAGCTGCACAAGCAGAACTCCTGACTTTCATCTGCAGAACTGAAGTGTGACATGTTATTATCTGTTTATGCAATGCTACTTCTATTTTGGTTGCTTAGCTCTGCTTATCCTAGCATTCTGCTTTCGCTTGTGCTTTACTTTTCTTATCCTTAGCTGCTCAGGCTGAAATTTCCTGTGCTGTATATATGTCTCAAGATAGAAAGTTTTAGGAAAATTTTCCAGACTGAGATTAGTAACGTGTTATTTTCCTATGTGAACAAATTATTCAGTAATAGTTATACTTCAGAACCTCTGATTCCTCCAGATTTTTCAAGTAAAACCTGGAATTTCCTCTGACATCTTAATATCTAACATTTTCAGTGAAAATCACCCTTACATGACAAAATTATTTTCCTCTGCAAAGAACCTAATTCCACCGTCTGCATCTGGACTGTACATGTGTTATCCTACACACTAGCTGTGCAGAATTTTACTGGACACATTGCCTGTAGGCATTATCTCGTGTTTTGCATGTTTTTAATACAATGTTTAATTATGTGATCCATAGGGTGTTTTTTAAGGAGGAGTGGAGGCTGGACAGTATCTCAGGACCATTATATATGGCACATGGGAAATTGCTAAGATTGTGCAGTTAATGAAGCTGCTGTGTGGGAAAACATTGCCTCAGTAACAGACTGTGCTTATGAACGAAGCAAGGTTTTGCAAGAGGAGAAAACAAGCTGGGAGTATTCTACCCCATCTGTTTCAGACTTCCTATATGATGCATGAAAAGTCCCTGAAACTGAATGTTTCATAGCTGACCATTAACTGCTCCTTATCTCTGGTTGCCCTACAAATATATTAGGCTGTGATTTGCAGAACATATGACTATTTGTACCTGCAGATAACGCCAAGGGAGAAAGTTTATCTTAAGGTCTCAAGTTGGTCAGCCCTGAGTAATAAAAACCCCTAGTAATTTTACCCCTGGTCCTGTCTTGTCCCTAACATCAGTTCAAGGAAAAGGATGGTTACAGAGAAAACTTAGTAGAACTGGTTGAAGACTTCCCCAGGGAATTTTAATTAGAAAATATGTGTTTGTTGTGGCCAAAATAGTTTACGAGAAAATGCCAATTCCATCAAAACTTTAAAAATGAACCATGTTGGCCCTGTCTGTATATAACTGTGGAGAATTTATTCTGGAATTAAATAAGAATAAATTGGAGGAGGTTGAACATTAACAAATATAAACAATATTGGAGCAGAATTATATCTTGTTGTGTTATAGAATAAAATATTGTACCTACATTTAATTGTAATCCAGTCATCATGTACTGAAAATCTGCAAATAAAATAAGTAACTAGTCACATTTTTCTATCTTGATCTGTTTTTTTAGGTGGTGCGTGATGAAAGGTGACGCATTTCTTTACTGCATCTAATTGTTAAACTATTGCACCTCATGGCAAGCATGTCCACTTTTCTTGTCTCAATAGACTGTGCATTGCTCTACAGCCCCAAGAATCGTATCTTGTCCTTGAGACAGCTGAAGACAGGGGGGTTTCAGGAACCGCTCACACAGATGATATCTTCAATAGATGTCCACACAGGGTTGAATCCAGAGTGCATTCAGGTCCCAGAGCAACCAAGTGATACTGGTTTTGGTGGCTGTGTCCATCTCCCATTCCCATATAATCAGGTAAAAGATTTCTACTGTCCTTGCTGCAGGATGTATGATGCAACTCCAGCATGGAATCTGTAAACAGAACAAACTCTTGCATCACCTGAGTTTCACTGTTATTTCTGCCTGAAATTACTTGTAATAATAAATGATTCTCCTTAATCAACCCTTTGATTCAGAATAAGGTATATTGGAAATTAATTTTTTGCTAAAAGAAACCTGTTACTGAAAATTGTTCAGCACTTGTCAGGTAATACGTCATTGGATTATCTCTGATTTAAATATTATTATGCTGTGGAGGAATCTGCCTACATGTCACCCCAGTGCATTACTACTTTTAGTTCTCCTTTTTGTTACAGAGCAATAATAAATATTTTGTGTATTTAAGTTCTGTTAAGCCACAGAGTAACTTAGGTTAAAACTATGGTAAAAATAACTTTTAAAGGAAAGTAATACAAAAAGTAGTAATATTGCTCATCAGTCATTGACATGAAAGATATGCTCAGTATCTTTCCTGTGTTGTCCTGGTTTGGGCTAGAACAGAACCAATTTTCTTTTAGTAACTTTACTTTTTAGTTAAGTCTCTTCTGAGAAGCTGCACTCTCTGAAATTAACTGCATGTTTTTCCAGACAGTAGCTGCTTCTAGCAGTGATAAAGCTCAGTGTTTATAGTTAGTGCTGGACCATGAGAAGGAATGGTATGCAGAAAGGTTCTTGCTTATAGTTATCTCTATGGGAGCCAAGGTCAATGCTTGCTTCTGCTGACTTTCTTATGTGCCAGAAATGAAAGAGCAGAGAAGTGGTCAGACCTGCGACCCTGCGGTGGTGAGAAGCGGGTCCGACAGGTGACCAAAGGGAGTATTCCATCCCATATGTGTCATACTGGGTATAAAGCTGAGGGATCACGAGGGTTAATCTCTCTTCTATGGCTGGTGTTTGAGGAAGACTGTCTTTTTCTTCTGCCATCGATTCTGATCCATGCATTCCTGAATCCAGCTCCTGCCTGCTGCTGAGTACAGTCCAGGACTTTCCCAGGGCCTGCCTTGCAGCATCTGTGTGATGTGATCCATCATCAGGGGTGGGGGGGAGCTCAGTATTGATTTTGTATACATTTGTATATTTGTATATATTCCATTATTACTTTTCCTATTATTATTATACATTATTATTGTAGTTAGATTAAAGCAGTTTTAACTTTTCGAACCCGTAAGTGTCTCTCTCTTTTCTCTTTCTCCCCACTTTGGGGAGGGAGGGTGTTAACAAAGAGCATCTGTCATCCATTTAATAGCCAGCCCAGCTTCAAACCATGACAAATTATTGGCGCCCAATGTGGGGCACTAAAAAATATCCTGTAGTTTTAGGAAGGTTTTAGTTAGCAGATGTTTAGGTTTGGTTTATATTTGCATTTTTTATATTTGCATTTATATATACGCATGACATCCATGTAGTCTAGGATAGTCAGTCTTAAAATTGTGAGGTGTATCCTTCATGTGAACATGTACACATATCTATCCCTGGTCTGCAGTGGGAAAATGTTAAGGGAAATAATTCACCTCCATTCTTTTCCAGAGAGTAGAATGAATAGTACAATAGTCAGTGGTGTGAGGAAGGTGACAGTATTTATGACTAAGCTAGTTCTGTTAAACAGTTCAGTCTGTCATAAACAACAGATCATCAGCCTGAAGAGATTATATGAAGTGGTTTATTAAACTGAAGAGCAAAAAATGTAGATTATTCATTACACTGAACAGCAAAAATGTGGATTATATAGACAGTACAGCAAGCCAATATACGTTTGGATGAAGTCGTATTTTTAAAAAGACAGCTTTATTTTTTTGGTTCGCTTTATAATGAGGCAGTACATAGATTTACCAATTACCACAGCATGTATTCCAACTGTATTTTATAATAAATGCACACCCAATCGAGAATCCTAAAATAAACTATTTTATGTTCCTTTTTAAATGCAAGTATTGATGCATAGCATAGGATATTTTTGTTAGGATAATCTACCTGTGGATCTGCAAACTAAAGCTACTTTATCAATATAGCTTTAACATACTCTCTTACAATCTGTATATCTGTGTGTTATTCTAGCCAGCATGAATTTAGAGAAGAAAAATTTGTGCTTGTATGAACTTACCTCCTATCTGTAACACAAAAAGATTGATTTTAAGATTATTATTTGAGTCTATTACTTAATCTATTTAACTAAAGACCAGACTAGCGTTTTGCTAATCTCAAAAATATTTTGTCAGTCATAAGACTTCACAGGGGAATTCTGAGTGTTCAATTAAGTTCATTTACTGGGAGGTTTCACTAGTTGCTTCTCTTATAAAACAGCTCAAAATCTGCTGTTTGCATACCCTTCTTTAAAGTTCCCTTCAGAACAAATGTACTGCCACTCATAAAGGAGTGCATTAATCTTGCCTAAATTTTCATGCCTGCAGCACTCATCTGAAGCTAATCTAATCACTCTGAACTCTATTTGTAGTCAAGGATAGGAACAGGCATTTATGCAGCATAATTTGTCTCACTGTAAAGTGAAGATGAAATAGGCCAAATTTGCTCAGATTAATTTCGTTCATTCAAAAGAGTGCTATGACTTAGAAGGCAGATGTAAAGACAGGGTTAAGGAGGACAGTTTATAAAAGCCTGAGGAGGCTTAGCCTTGGCCAAATGCCAAAAGCCCATCCAGCTGCTCATTCACCACCACCTCTTCCCCAGCAGGACAAGGTGCAGAGAAAATAGGAAGAAGAGGAACAGGAAAGCTCATGGGATGAGATAAAGGCAGGGCGATCGCTTACCAATCACCGTTGTAAGCAAAAGAGACTCAACTTGGGGAAAAATAAATTTAATTTATTGCCAATTAAAATAGATTTGGGTAGTGAAAAACAAAAAGCTAGACATGAAAACAACACCTTTCCTCCTCCTTTTCCCAGGCTTTTCTTCACTTCTTCACTCCAGGTACCCCTGTAGAGAAGATGGAGAACTGGGGTTGTGGTCAGTCTATAGCAGCTCCTCTCTGCCGCTCCTTCCTTCTCACACTTTTCCCCTCCTCTAACGTGGGCTCTCCATGGGCTGCAGTACCTGCAGGAGATATCCACCTGCTCTGGCATGGGGTCCTCCATCGGCTGCAGTGTGGATATTTGCCCCACCATGGACTTCTCCCCAGGCTGCAGTGAAATCTCTGCTCCAGCACGTGGAGCACCAACTCCCTCTCCTTATTCTCTGACCTCAGTGTTCACACTGGTGCTCTTCACATCTTTTTCTCACTCCTCACTGTCTGTGCAGCGTTTTTTATCCTTTCTTAAATACGTTTTCTCCGAGGTGCCACCACCTTGGCTGCAGGGCTGAGCCATGCCCCGCGGTGGGTCTGCTGGAGCCGGCTGGAACCGGCTGTGTCCGGTACGGGGCAGCCCTGGCCTCTCCTCACAGAAGGCGCCCTGCAGCCCCCACTGCCAGCAGCTTAGAGACTACACTCATTACAAAGCCCAGTGAACAGCTCGCATTATTTAAGTGCAATGAACCTAAGAAATAATAATTGAAACACTTAAATTTACTGGTTTTTAGCACAGTTCCAGTAGTGTATTCCACATCTTAATGTCTCTTGTAATAGACTGATCTGGTATTTTTTTATATTGAGATAAAATGACACGATTTTACTACACCATTTTCCCAGTACTTACTAGAGCTCCAGAGCCTGATAAAATTAGTCTCTCCTAAGAACTGTAGCCTCTGTTGCAAGTCAAGAGGTCATTTTTGTTATATTTTGTTCATTGTAATTTTATTCAGCCTAAACTCAGACTGCCTTTGGAGAGGACTATCTTTGTGTGCTGACTGTCCTGGGAGAAGAAATCTAGGCACTGTTAACATGAGTCCTGATAGATGATGCCCTTCTGGCTAAAGATGAACTGGCTTGAAAGCAATCTCCTTTCATATATATTTCTAATATATTTCCACGGCCTAATAAGGATCAGAAGCAGGTTTGCTTTGGGCTGTGAATGTAAGTAAAATAGCATTGAAGAGGAGCTAGTGGATCCCCAAACTCAGAGATGAATTCTTTATCTCTCCAGAGTCCTTTGGTTCCAGGTTGAGATCGTGCCCAGACTGTCGGCTCAGGACAGGAAGAGGGTCACCTCCACCGCTTTGGGGCTCAGGAAAAGCAATGGATTTACTGAAACAGGTTAAATTGTCTTTGCCGTGTCACCAGTTATACCTAGAATCTTCCCAGATTTGCAGCAGTAGGCCACTAGTCATACTGCTGATCTCACATTCTTACTTTCGTCCATTATACAATCTTTTAAGTCTCTTCAATTTAACAGAAGGTCTTGGGAATATATTGGGGTCAGGAGTGTATGGGATAAATAATCTACAGGTTTCTTTTTTTAATTACAGACACCTGCAATGGAAAAGGCTTGAAACCAGTGACCTAAGTGATTCATTTACTGCCTATGGAAAAAATAAGTAGGCAGTAGAATAGGACTAGAGTCAGTTTATCAGGTACCCCAGCTTGCCAGTGATGTGTTTCAAAGACAGGTACAAAATTATTATCTTTCTCTTCTTTTGTGGCTTATTTTAATACATAATTATTGTTGATTGTTTGTTGAGAATGCTGCTGTTCTCATGTAGTCATACAAATTCTGGCATGCTGATAGTTCAAAGAGATTAGGTATTCTTGCAGTGAAACATCCCTCTGCACTGTATAAGTAAGCAACATAAATAATGAATATGATGATGGACATCTTAATACTTCGTATTAAAAAAATAAAGTTACTTTTAGTTGTCTGTGTTTTAATTAAGCATTTGCACAGGCTTCAGGGGTTGGGCAGGTATTTGCTATCAGAACAATATCCTGAGCAGACCACTGGTATTCATATTTGGATTTTCAGGTTTAGGATTGCCACTCTCTATTGTCCTATTCACATCCCATTTACTCTGCTCTGCAAGATTTTAATGGACTACGCTGCATTCTATCTTTCATTTGGAAGAGGTACGCCTTTCCAGACTATTCGTATATTTTACAGCATAGTGAAACAAGCCTTCCACAGAATTAACTCAGTCTCTCCTTGTAGCTTGCACTTTCAGTTTGTCTGATGTGTTAGCTCTCAAAGACAAATAGGAAATACACGTGGGGAAAAATAATAATAGTGAAGAAGCTCAAGGAAGCTTTTAAACAGTATTCACATGATTTGACAAATTGTGTAGCCACAGCAACGCCATGAGTTACAATAACATACATTGTTTCAATGCTCTCATCACTAGTGTCTTTCTAGTACATGTAAGCATACTGTGGATTTCATAACCTCGAAGTCAAGTGTTGAGAAATTTTCAAAAGCTCAACTGCACAATTGCTGGATTTCCCACTACAGCCAGCACTCTGTTCAGAAATTGTAAGTATGGCTTAGATGATGAAAATGTAAAAATAAGTTCTGAGTTCTCTTTCTTTATTTCTGAGCTATTAAGTCTTCCTGGCCCCTTATGTTAGAAATTTATTTTTAATCTATAAGAAAACTGAAATTCTCATTTTAATAATTTGATTGTTATACCTTGAACTTTAAGACAATAGCAATGTTCCAAAAACTGATAGAACTGGGCTAAATGTCAACACTGGTTTTCAGCAAATATACACCTGAATGTGCATCTACTAGTAACTACGTATTAATGAATCACATCAGAAGAATATAAGTTGAGCACCAAAAAAGTTGTATTCTTTTGCTTGATTGTACTATATGCATAATAGGAAAATAATAGCAATAATTATCCATAGTGAGTTTTATATAAGAAACTATGGCCTTTGTCTCATAGGTCTTGGTGCTAGCTAGAGTTTAGGACTTTTTCTTTAGTGGTGGACACACAACGTGGATCACAGGCATAACACCACCTGTGTTCCTTATCTTTTCACTTCCCCAATGTTTTCCTAGATAGGACAGTTTGAACCAAAAGCCATGCAGTAGTTTTTGTTCAGTGACTGTGCTCTTCACCACAGGTCACCATTCCTATTACCATTTATTTCTTTGTTTACATGTGGCAACTTTCACATGTGGATCTTCCAAGCCTTCTGTAGGATAGGTAGTCCTGGCATGGACCCCATGGCCTTCCGACCACATTCACTGAGAAATACTTTCCAGGTCCACAGCCTTTCTGTAGTCTATACAGTGGCTATATCTTATGCAGGCTGAGCCCAACCTGGCTGCTGTCATCAGCTGAGATGAAGGATTTGACAGATGGAAAACTTGCATCTTTAAACAGATCCAAAGTGGAGGTTGTGCCACTTGTTTTGTACGTGGGAAAGCTAGATGTAGCACTTACTGCTTCTGCAGATGCAGTCCTTCATATCTTCTAAAGATTTGTAGGGATTTAACAGGTTTAATTCTGAAACAATGAAGTATTTGGGCTTCTTCTTAGGAGGNAGATCCAAAGCGGAGGTTGTGCCACTTGTTTTGTACGTGGGAAAGCTAGATGTAGCACTTACTGCTTCTGCAGATGCAGTCCTTCATATCTTCTAAAGATTTGTAGGGATTTAACAGGTTTAATTCTGAAACAATGAAGTATTTGGGCTTCTTCTTAGGAGGATTCTGTGACTTTTGTGACAAGAGAACATGAGGTTTTAGACAGCTGAGTGACAAGCATCTACTTTTTGGTGAGAAAGCTGTCTGGAGTGCAGGTTTTGGAGGTTATAGATTCTGTTATTGTCTTGGATCCAAAGGATCTTTGCCCTATTTGCTTCATATCTGGATGACTGCCAGTATGTACCAGCATTCACTTCAGAATGAACTTTTCCCATTTGAAGAATGATTTTGTGGTGTTACATATATGTGTATGTAGTGTTATTACAAATCCGTGCTGCTCTTGACTCTCTTTCACACATATTGTACTTCCTTGGTGCTATTTTCTGTGCGTTAATATTATGTTCCACCTCACAGGTGGGAACTTACCTGACCCGCAGTGGCTTTTGTATTGCCCTTTACGAGTCAAATCTGCTCATTAGAACTCTGTTTTTAAGTCTTTAACAGCTCTGTATGTCCATATCCTCACATTTTTTCTTCACCTTACTTCTTTGCTGTGCATGCTAGTTAGCTCATGTAATTCCTATTCTTTTGAATCTGTAAGAGAGGCAGTGGCAACTGAAAGGCAGCTTCTGTTCACTTCCCTCTGAAGTGAATTGTCCCAACACTGACTAGGCATTCAGAGGTTTGGGAACCAGGTAAAACGGAAAGCAAAATGGTCTTTTCTGTTCCAAGTGCACAATCCCAAAATCAGTAACATTTTGAAGAGAAATATGAACAAAAACTTTTTATTGGCTTCAACAGGGGCCACAATTTTACATTCTTTGCTTCCAGTCATACCTTCAATACGATTGGCATACATAATTTTGAAAATAACATATATAATGCACTTACAATGATTGTCAGAATGGTTAAGGGATGTTTTCCTCCTAAACCACTATTTTAAGGCTTTTATAAACTGAAAATTACCACTTGCTTGGATGACCTTTCTTCAGGCATGTTTTCAATGCCAAGGTTAATTCTTTTTCTTTGACCGAAGGAGATGTTTAATAAAATTAATTGTTTCTGGGTTTGAGCTATCTGACTGGTAAAACATGTCAGTTTCGTGATTTGGAAAAAATGTTGAGATGCTTATTTGCACTAAAAGTACTACAAAATGACTTAATTTTATCTTTGAATTTGTCACTCACAGAAGAGTGACTACATTTTAATAAATAACTGTTTAAGGGAAAAACTTTTTACTTGAAAAATGCATAAAGGGAAAGATGGAACAGATCTCTCAATTTCCAAAAGAAATCAGATATGCTTTTAGTGACATTTAAATGCATGTGTATGTATATGTCTGCAAATAAGTTCTTTATATTGTATACCAGTTTGTTGTGAATCATCTTGTATAACCCAACGTATGCAGAAGGCAGAGCTAATGGGGAAAAAAAATTGTACTTAAAGTTATTTCATTTTTATTCTTATAATAACTTGTTCTTTGTCCCATATAACTATAATATGCCTAAAACATGCAGGTCGAAACTGCTTGACCCATTCCCAGAGCATAATCTAGCTCCTGTCCTAAATGACGTAAGAATCCGGTGACAATTGTTATCATGAAATTATGTAGTATACAATCTTAAAAAGACCACTATAGCAAATTATTAAGGTTACCAATTATAACAGCTATCTCTGTTCTAGCATTTCGTAATTTCTGAGTTTTCTACTTTGTACTTGTATCATTCTTTTACCATTCTTTTACAATCTCTTGTGTTTAATCCAACTATACATTGGAATTGCAAATTTGATACAAATTTTCTTCAGATTGCTTTTTTGTGTAGCAGTGTTTTAGTTCATAGTAGACCCTGAAGTATAGAAAATTTGAAAAAGTAGTCTGGAACCATTTGGTAAGTCACTTCACCTAAAAGTTCTCTTATGGTACTATTGTAAGTGCATGATAAGAATAATCGTATGATCAGAAATAGTTTGGAAAATATAATTTTCACATTTCAGCTTTGTACTGCTTATAAGCGTCAGTAAGCATCTAATCTTTCCCTGTTTGAAGTTTCTAATTCCGCTTCCTATGACCAATCTACATCACACTTTTTTCAAGCTTCCTATTTTTACTGGAATAATATCTTAATCCTGTCTGAATTCTTCAAAGTTCTTTCTTCTCTTTAAAATTCCTTTCAAATTACGCATTTTTCCATCTCTGCCGCAGTGACACATGTTCCTATCTGAAATTTACTTTCAAGTGATAGAAACCTGGCACTTAAATTCCACATCATTAAAGCCAATGGAAGATTTGCCATTGCCTTCAGTGACTATACTGGATTAATCTGTAATGCATGCAAATGAAAAATAAGCAACTTCATGAGACCCTTTGAAACCTTCTTCTGTCTTGCCTAATGTCATGTCTCCATGCCAAGTCATGTCTAGTTTACCAAGCTGAGACTAGCACAGTTTTAGTGGTAAGTATATAATGGTTTTCAAGTTCCCGAGAAGGAGTGTTGCTTAAACCTGCCAGTAAAGTACCTTATCCGTATGCTGTACATGAGGTTTATAAAGATATGAAATGACTGTTCCGTACATACCACACGTTCCTTGCAAATATAAAACTCCACATTTAAATGCAAAACTTTCCTGAGAGAAAAACTAGTTCTGACTTTGGTTTTGATCACTCGGATTTTTCTACTGAAATGACTATGATAAGAATGAGTTGCTTTTCTCTGAGGGAAGTATAATCTTTGACTTGGAAATAGCGAAAAAACCAATGGACTAAAAGAAGAGTAATTTTAGTCTCCCAGAGGGCTAATTTCAGCAAAGCAGCTTATCAAAAACTAACATTAAAAAACAAGTGGGCAAACACGCATTAAGTTTGGTATGTTCAGAAATCCTTTGGTGAACAAAGGCCACAGTAAAGATGCCTATGTACATTCATACACTAAAGTTATTATGGCCAAAGAAAATATCCCATGATGGAGTTATTAGTGGATCACTCTTGAAACAGAAAATCAGTAACAAACTTACAACTGTACTAATAACCATGAAGCACGCAGTTAGGCTCCAGTTTTGAACTGTGTTAATGTAATACTTGCTGGAGAAGATTTTGAGTCATTTTGTCTGGTACCTGCTTGTCAAAGGTACTATTACACTGTTCAGAAAAAGGTGACCACTTTTATGTAAATGGCAGTAGCCACCTTGTAATCACTTGTTTTCCTATTTCTTTCTTTTATTTTTTTTCATGTAACAAATACATATCAAATATTGTGATAGCTGTTTAAAGTTTCTTATTTTCTACATGATTGCTACCTGTTATTTTAAATTGTCTCATTCTGCCACTCCAAGATTTATTGTATCAAAATGTTTTGATAGCTGTATTTCAATTAGGACTCACTATAACACATGGCTTAAAGGGAATAAACCTAGTATCAAGTTTACATGCTTCTCAAACTTGGCAGAATTTTCTGTCATTAAGAGATATCATATCGTGGAGGTATTTTGTTGGTATGATTCTCACCTTATTTTCCTTGGCAAACTCATGCTTTTTCTTTAGAAAGAGTTTGTTAGTTAAGTGAAAATCTCATTAAAGTCAACAAATCAATAGTGCATAAGAAGCACTGAATAGGTTCTTAAAATGTCTTAAAGAAACACAGGTTCTGCTGCTTACAGGGAGGTTCGACTGTTTTCCTTCCAGCTGAGCCTAAAGGCAGTCAAGAAATACAAGTTCTCTAGTTCATGTGAAGCCTTCTGACACTGCCAGCCTGAATAATGTTGAAATGCTTGAATGCATAGGAGGACCATTAAAACAGCTTCGTTTTACTGAACTGGCATTAACAAGTCCTTTTGAGGTGAAGCAAAGCACAATCAACTTCAATCACACCCAAGGAAAATATACAGGTAAATATACTGCTTAATCATCGGCATGGAAGTGACATTGCATGAGTTTTTCAGTTAGTATCTTTGTGCTTTAACTCAACTTTCAGAAGAGAAAGAAGGGTAGACCAAAATCATAGAAGTTGAGGACTATGACCAATTTCTGTGTCTCTTTAATAAAAATGTCTATGTGACTATTTTAGACAGTTTGTTTAAATGGGCTATTCGGGACTTATTAGATCTTTCTGTATTCCATCAGACAAGCTCTATTTAAATACAATGAATTAAATTGCTGATCCTCTTTCACTCACTCTCTGACCTGAGTGAAATCTGTTTGTGTTTTAAGGTTCCCAGCATTTCAGAGCCTTTCAGCCTGAGACAGAAGGAAGCTGACAATCAAAACCACGAGTGCTGTGATTAGCTTGTGACAAAGTTCTACTAATGAGTTTAAAGAAGGTTAAGGTAAGGAGGGAGTATTCATATTGCATAATAGTTAGGCACCTAATCCAGCAGCCTGGATTCCATGTATAAACCAGAACACAGAGCAGGACGCAAACTACTGCCTGTGTCCATTAGTGCCTAGGTTCTTAACTTTAGCTGTGTAATGCAGGAGATGATACACCCTCAAAGCAGCGAACAATCTTAACTGCAAGTACTACAGCCACTTCCACAAGTAATATTTTGAAGGTATTAGAATAAGCAGTGTTGAAGTTATCAGAATCATATCGCTGATGGATAGCCACTAAGTTTTGCACGTAAATTATTAGGGGTGCTGGGGCTTTTAAAATCTATATTATTACTGCTTTTAGATTTTGTTTTTCTGTGTCGATTTTAAAATCTACTAAAATAACATGAAATTTCCCATTTGACTTTTCAAATGCCCTTTTTCCTTTTTTTTTTTTCTTTTCCCCCCGAGTCCTTCTGAAAGACAACTGTGACAGCTGTTTGATAATGAGGTTAGGGTAGACATGGCAAGCAGATCTTCAAAAGAAAAGAGAATCTACTTATTCAGATTTTTCATGTAAGATCTATGCAATCAGGTGAACGCAGAGAAGTAAGAAAAAAATCCCTGATCTTAGAACTTGATACGTAGAGTACCAGGAAACTCTTTGGTATTTTTGATTCAGATTCTAGAATAACAGAATCCTCTACAGCTGCATAAAAAGCAGGCTTGAGAACTAAGAGGTTAAGCTCTCAGCATTCTCTCACGTTGTTTCACTGTGTGATATTAACTGCGGATTAAATGGAACTACACGGTTTTTACTGGCCTATCAGGCATTATAGTTGTTCTGGTAAGATAAGTACAAAAAATGTTCTAGTATATGATAGGAGCTATGCTAAATAACATTTTTGATAGAGATGTTTAGGATTCGCAAATGCATTTAGGATAAGATTTCTAACATTAAAAATATGTGGAAGTTCAATAGGTGGAAGTTCAAGACTATGGAATTTGCAAGTCTTAGAAGATAATGCTGAACATCATGGAACTTGTAATGGCATTTTAAATGGGAATCTATTAAACACTTCCAATCATCTTAGTTTTGAGATTCCTGTAATGGTATCTCTGAAGTTATCTGCATTTTGTGATGACCTTTTATCTTTCTTCTTAAGTGTTCCTGTATCTACACATGAAGATCTTTGTTTAAATGTTTCCTACGGAGCTGGGTTGGTGCTGCATACTAGGCCTGTTCTTAATGTTGCTTAGTAATTGCAGTTTTGAAAACATTTACTTTTGTGTGAATGGTAGTGAAATCTGTAGTTAAGGATTTCTTTTTAGCAGATATGACCTTGCTTTATAGCAAAGATAATAAAAATTTGAGGTTTTCCGATGTCATCTCAATATCTTGCAATTCAATTTCAAGCTTTTTTCTTTGAACTATAGTATTTACTAACTTAAATCTACAAATAATAATTAAAAAATCCTACTGATTGCTAAGCTCATAATACAGCAACATATGGTTTAATGGATGCATGTAACAAGACCATCCATTTGCAAATGCATATGAGCAGGAACTGGTGTCTGCTAGTAGAAAGTTATGTTCTTGTCCCTAAAAAGCTGGATAAGGCTTAGAAGAACTGGATTCTGGTCATTTCTACAGAATTTGTAAGGTAATGGGGGTGTAATGTATGTGCCTGTTGCTGGAGGCTGATTTCAACTGTTACAATCAAACCTGTTCAATTGAGGTAAGATCTGTATGCCAGAACATACAACAAATAGGAAACTGAACAACAAGTGAGTTCTATCATCATTGTGATACAAGACCAAGCAATGGACCCAGGAGGATATATTTCGGATCTTAGTGCAGCTATGGTGAGTTGCTAATTTACATATTATTGTGGAAAAATTTGTTGAGCCCTTTTAGGACATAGAAATAGAAGAACATTATCACATTATGGTATGCATCAGCTTCAGTTCGTTGTCTGTGCTGAGGTGTACGTAGACTGAGGTTGCTCAGAGTAATGGCTCGCACCAGCATTCCCCAGCATTACTGGGGAAAAAGGAAAGCAGAAGAGAGACAAAGCGAGAATGCATGCACTGAGAAAATGCATGGTGCTCTGTGAAAAAGAGGAACTACGTGAAAGTTTCAGACTCATCTGCGTCTACGTTGGAACAGATTTTTCAAATATACCTGAGCTTATCTTATTTTATCCATCAGGAGAATAAGTGCACTCTATCAAGGTAAAGGAGGAAATCCTTTGTGATAAAATTAGAAGCCAGTTATAAAACAGAAACATTAAAGCTAGAAAATGCAAACTGAGAGCTCAATGAGATTGACATCAGGTATGTTCTAGTCCCAGCTGTTTATTAGGCATTACCTGAGGCACCTCTCAGTTATGAGAGTCAAGGACTAAACCAGTACCACTTCCTGAAAGTATTATCATTCAGGAACACAGCTCCAGTCTGGGTCTCTTTTCCTTCAGTTTTACTGGGGATAGTTGTATGCCTATGAGCACAAACAGTTTTCCAGACAGATTTCCCAGGAATGTCTCCTTTTCCTTTCTCCTCTAAAGTACTTGGGAAGAGTCCTATTTTCTTCAGGCTTTGGTTACTTGAAAAATGCAAGTAAAATACTGTTTAAACTTTTTAGAGATGCCTTGTCTTTTGACATCTAAAGATTCTTTGACACATTCATTTTTTATGCAAAGTTTATCTCCCTACTTACAAGCTCTATTGAATTACAATATCTTTTTCTTTCTTTTTTTCTTTTCTTTCTTTTTCTTTTTCAGTGTGATTTGCATTTATTATTCCTAAAATTAAATATAATTAAAAATTACCTGCACAATTTTGTGATCGTCTCATAATACCTGATCTCCTGCTGTCTTCCTAATGAAGATTGCGGAGGACCACTGATGACTGATGTGGCATTTGGAGTGGCTTCTTTTAAACTATTTTCCACGCTACTTTCTCCCAACCACCTCTTGTCAGATTCAAAGGTTCAAGCTGCCACAGCCAGGTAGCTATTTAATCGAGCGGTGACTGACAGGCAAAGTAATTACTGAAAGAAACCAGAGATCCATTGGGGAACATGCAGGAAATTTGCTCTGTGGATTTACCTTAGAAAGCCATTGGAGCTGCTGCTACGTGATAGGTTCTCCTGCATCATTTAACAAGAAAAGACTAAAATTTAGGCTAAAATGAGCCAGAAACTGCAGTAGTATAGAACCGTAACAGATGTGTCTTTGCTGCTTTCCCTGTTTACACATGACTGAAAAACAGTATATTTCTGAGAGATGCTGCAAACGGTCTGGATTTCACATAGCCACAGGGTGTGATCTTTTTTTTGTCTTCGAAAGTTTAGATATTACTCTAAAAGGATCCTTGTATAATGGATATAGACCTGAAATGTGAAAATACCATCTTTTTCACAACATTTGGCTTAAGTATTGTTATTCAGTTTTAACAGGGTGTCTCTAACAGCGGAATTTATTTGAACTACAAATAATGTGGAGATACACACTCTCTTCTACTCTTTGCCTAAAGACTCTGTAAGCAGATAACAGTTTCACTTAATATGAGACAGTTGCCCTTGGACAGTCAATGTGTGTGAGAAACTCTGTCCCTGTTGTAACTTTCACCTGTTTCATATTTTTTAGTATGATAGATTAACAAGGACCTTATTTTTACATCCTGAATTGCTGTCAGTCTAAATAGGCAATAAGAAAGATCTCACACAGAAGCAACTTACCTGTTGAAATACAGATTATTTCAGTTGTAAAATCACAGCAGAATTTTACCTTTTTGTTCCAAATGTTTAGTAGATCGAATTCCAGGACAATACAACACAGCAACAAGATAGTAAAGAAACAATGGCATATACATTATAATAAAAAAGTAAGTAGTATTAATACTGACACTGCTTTTCTGTCGCTTCCTGCACCTAGCCGGCAGACAGTCTACATTCCTTCTTCCCCTTCTTCCTCTTCCCTACAAATCTTTTTCTTCACATTTCCTGTGGCAATTTTAGAGCTTCTCCTTTGTGTTCACTCCTCCACACACCGGAGAAGAGAGCTTTTGGAAATATTTCTTTGTGAGGATTCAACAAATCTGAAACCATCAGATAAATTGATATTAACATGGGACCCCATGAACAGTTACTGAAAAAAGTCAGAAAAATACCCCTTCTTAAGGGCAGCTCTTCATTTGTGATTTGACATTTTATCTCCAGAAGTAACGCCACAGCTTACTATCTTTCTCTTTACACTTTTTCCTTCTCTTCCTGAAGTTATTCTCCCTTTTCTCCCATTTGTCCTTGGTATCTCACAATACTGTTCCTTTAATCTTAAAGCTGCCATTCATATTTTTATGTGAAAGCTATTAACTTTTATTTCTTTAAAAGGACATTTCTGGCTGGAAAGCACTGAAATCAGACTTCAGTGATCTCAAAACACATACTGCATATTAGATAATATCTTATTTATTATATTGCAGATCTTTAAAACCAGAAGACAGCTCTTGATTTACTCAGACGATAATTTTCTGAGCTTATTATTGCTTCTTTCTTTAGATTTTCATATTTCATCCTGTATTTCGAATCAGTATAAATTTTGTCATATTTTCTTCGTCTGTTACCTGATACTTCTTCCCTTCAGTCTCCCTCTTCATAGAATCATAGAATCATAGAATGGTAGGGGTTGGAAGGGACCTCTAGAGATCATCTAGTCCAACCCCCCTGCTAAAGCAGGTTAGCCTAGAGCAGGTTGCACAGGAATGCATCCAGGCGGGTTTTGAATATCTCCAGAGAAGGAGACTCCACAACCTCTCTGGGCAGCCTGTTCCAGTGCTCTGTCACCCTCACAGTAAAAAAGTTCCTCCTCATGTTCAGGTGGAACTTCCTGCGTTCCAGTTTGTGCCCATTGCCCCTTGTCCTGTCGCTGGGCACCACTGAGAAGAGTCTGAGTCTCTTCATCTCTTATCACTTGTTCTCCATCTGTAGCAGCTTCCCTCTGTTCTTCACTGGTTTATTTTCTCTCTCCTAAATATCATCCAGCTTTTTATTTTTTTTAAATTAAGCCTCTTATCTTTTACTTCACAGCTGTTTGGGCATTTTAGAGAGAAGCCTAATTTTTGAAAATGTTGATTCATCTCAGGCAGTATATGGTAACCCTGACAAACAATTTAGATCAAAATGAGCTCAAGAGTTCAACTGCTGAAGACTGAAGATCTGATGCTCGGCAGGATATCTTACTAGAAATCTGTTAAATTAATGTTATTTTTTAGAGAGCAGTTCCTTTCAGCCCTTGTTTAACATGATGTATTAGTTCAGTTTATTTGGAAGTTTTGAAGGAAACGAGTTTTAAATGAAGTACGATGTGAATTTGGTAGCAGGTTTTCCAGTGGGATATGTTTCAGGGCCTTGAAAGTGCAACAGCACATGGATGTGTAGGGAAATACTTAAAATATGCAATGATTTTTTACGAGTATATGCCCTTAATATTGAATACCTAATGTTTTAGAAGCATTTGGCCAGAATTAATGCTTCCTTCTCTATTGGCTCCATTGGCTTGAAACATGCAACACAGTAACTGATACCATTAAAATAACCAAATCCTACCAAATCAAATTAAATAATGGATTGACAGGCAACTAAAATCAGGATTGGAATTTGCTTTATTATACTGAATTTGGCTGTTCCTTATAACCACCAAATTGTTTATTTTATTGCTTTGTCAAAGTACTCCCTTTATCACTTAGATAAATTTGTGGATAGGAAAATTATCATTAGTAAAGCGAGGTTAAGTGCAACAGTGGAGATAAGGAAAAATGCCACCTTGAATCTACTCTTTTGACCAAAAGCAATACTTAATCAGTGGTTTCAGTAAGCTTAACTGCTCTTATTTGAAATTGCAAGTCAGGTTTATTTTCTTCTAGATCACCTGTTTCCTGTATTTTTCTTTCACTTGCCAGTACATTTGCTATGCTCCCCCCAAGTTCAGTATCACAGAATCACAAAACGGTTAAGTTTGGAAGGAGACCAGAGACTGTCTAGTTCAACCTCCCTGATCAAGCACAGACACCTAGAGCAGGTTGCTCAGGTCTGTGTGCAGTTGAGTTTTAAATACCTTCAAGGCTGGAGACTCCACAGCCTCTCTGGCCAATCTGTGCTAGTGCTTAGTCATCTTCACAGTGAAAAGGTGTTTCCTGATGTTTAGACAACACCTTCTGTGTTTCAGCGTGTGCCTGTTGCCTCTGGTGCTGTCGCTGGGCACCCCTGAAAACAGCCTCGCTCTGTCTTCCTTATACATTCCTGTCAGATATTTATACATTTTCATAAGATCCTCCTTGAGTCTTGTCTTCTCTAAGACAAACAGTTCCAGCTCTCTCAGCCTATTCCTGTGACAGATGCTTCTATACCTTGATTACCTTCATGGCTTCATTTTCTTACTGGACTTGCTTTACTTTGTCCATGTATCTCCTGTACTGACAAGCCTAGCTTTGGACACAGCACTCCAGGTATGTGTCACCAGGGCATAGTAGAGGGGAAGCATCACCTCCTTTGCCCTGTTGGCAATGATCTTTCTGATGCATCCCAGGAAGCCGTTGGCTTTCTCCACCGCAAGAACACGTTGCTTGTTCATGATCAACTTTTTTGTCCACTAGAACTGGCAAACCTTAATCTACAAAGCTGCTTTCCATCCAGTTGGACCCCAGCATGTACTGGTGCCTAGAGTTATTCTTCCCCAGGTGCAAGACTTTGCATTTCCATTTCTGGAACTTCACAATATTTCTGCTGTCCTATTTTTCCAGCCTGTCAAGGTCCTCCTGAATGGTGACACACCCATCTAGTGAATCAACCACTCCTCCTAGATCTGTATCATCTACAAACTTGTGAGGGAGCACTTTGTCCCATCATCCAGGTCATTAAGGAAGATATCAACCCCTGGAGTACTCCACTAGTAACTGGCCTCCAGCTGGACTTCGTGTCTCTGATCAGAACTCTTTAGGCCTGCCAGTTCAGTCCGTTGTCAGGCCACCTCACTGTCCACTTATCTAGTTCATACTTCTCAGTTTGTCTACTTTTTAATGAAAAGTATAAGTTAGTTACACTGCCATGTAAAATACTACCTCTAGGGTTTTGGATTTCGAAGTTTATGTGTGTAATTTATGGGGAACAAATTATATTAGATTTACAAAGAAAGAGATGAATTTCCTCTAAATTTGACTATGTTTCCTCGCTTGATATATAATTTATATACTACATATGATACTACTTAAACTATGTGTATATATATATATATAGTATACATATTATATACATATGCTACTTAAACTACGATGTATACAGAAGTGGCAACTAAGGTAGTTCTAGGAAGGACATGGCGGTCTGAGTCAGTTAGGCCGGGATGAAATTCTTTGACCTTCAGAACTTTAGATGAAAAGAGATGCACAGAGACTATGTGACCAGTGACAGTGATCAGAAAGCAAATACCTAGATTTGAACAGATGTTTTTCACATGAAAAACAGACAGAAAGCCAAAATCAAACATGTGTAAAACATGTAAAACACATGTAAAGATGTGTATTAAATTTAAAAAGGTACTGAAGTAATCAAGCAGCTAAACACTTTCAATAGCCTTAGAAGCATAAATATTTCTCAATTTTCAGGAGATTCACATTATCCAAGAACGAAATGTTTGTCATTCAGTAGGAACAATCTAATGACCTTGGATCTATCCTGAAAGACCAATGCATCTCCCCAACAGATTTTTGTTTTAAACATCTGACCTCAGTTATTATTACGTTTTGAATAAATCAGTCCTTGTATGGCCCATCTGATTCTTTGACCTCTTGATTAACTGAGTACACAGAAGTATCACTTTTTAAAAAAAAAACCCACATATTAACTCAAAATTGTCTTTTTCCTGTGGGTTTAGTTTCATAATTTATATCCAGTTTTAAGCATAATAAGCTGTGTTACTCTTTCACAAACAAATTTCAGCAGGAATTTAGATCTTCAGTTGTAAATGCTGTCAAATATTTTGAAAGCAAGAGGTGAACCTGTCAGTTAAGCACTCTGCAGAATCCTTTGTACTGCCAGAAATGTGCTTGAGTATTTGAATAATAGATGTAAATGAATATTCAATATGCAGAAAAATTGTTGCAAATTCAGATAATTACAGCTGTAAATTTCTGTAGACATTTTCCTTAGATAACTAAATAATGGCAACATCTAAATTTGGCTTTTCATTGCAAGTACAGAAGAGTTAAAAAAATTGCTATACATGCCAGGGTAATTGAAGGCACAGAGAATTCATGTGTTAAAGGTCCACCCTTCTCTGTATAAAGGGACACAGGAATTCTTCTATTTTCTCATTGTGAATGTGGAGGCTTAGCCTGTGCCAGGGATTAAAGTTTTTAAAGAATTAAAACTGATCAAACGTATAATGGAGGTCTCCTGTGAGCTAAATGAAAATAATATACTAGAAGAACTCAGTGACGTGTTTGATTAAATTGATTGCATTAAGGACACACTTCACATTTGTTTAAACCCTGAGGTAACCCCATTTATTACTCTAGCTGGGAAAATTCTGTTGGTAGTGAGAGGGTGTGCTTTGCAGAAACTGTAATGCAAGCTGAATTTGTAAGTTATTAAGTCAGTTAGTGAACCACCTGGCTGGCTGCAGTCAAAGGTGGATGATGTGCATAGGAAAGAGGAAGAGAAGATTATCTGAGAGCATCCCAAGAAATAAATTAAATTTGATAATGACTCAGTGAGAACACCTTCATATACCAACTGTGGAAGAAATAAATAGAAGACTGGCAGTAAAATCTCAGTCTTCTAAATACATGCATTTTGGCTGATACGCCTTCCACCAAAAAAATCTCTCTCACATAACATATCCTTTAATAAATGCTATTCCCTGTGTTTACCTTAAATCCAGCAGGAATGTTACATGAGAACCTGCAAGGAGATGAAAGGGAACAGGAGCCAGACACAAAACGAAGCATGGACAGCCTAAAAAGGAAGGCACCTCAGACCAAGAACACAATCCCAAAGCCCCTTGCTCAGCTGTTATCTAGTTTTTAAGTAAAAGTGCTTTAGTTTTCATTGACAAAATTTCAGAGGAGTTCAGCAATATGTTGTCACTTTTATTAGCACTGGTTTATTAGCCGGTGACTATACCATATTTTGGGAGCAAAGACAGAAACTGTGACACCAATAATTTAACTTTGCCTACAGAGTAATTTCATCTCTTCTCTCTTCACCGTGTCCGCATTCCCCAGACCATTGTCCTGTTGGAGTTTAAGGTCACATATCAACAGCTTGCTAATAGTTTGGCGTGTTCTATAGCAAGATCTCTAATGAAAGAAGGATGTGGTGCAACTACTCCTTTCTCCTACGCTTTGTACAAAAAGTGTGTCTTTTACACATGTTTCAAGTTAACTTTTCAAGTTAGTGTGACTGCATCTTGGTAACCCTGGGAAAGACAACCTTAGGACTTCACTGAAAACTGTAAAGAAAACAAAACAAAAAACCCCTGAACTCCTACNGTCTTTTACACGTTTCAAGTTAACTTTTCAAGTTAGTGTGACTGCATCTTGGTAACCCTGGGAAAGACAACCTTAGGACTTCACTGAAAACTGTAAAGAAAACAAAACAAAAAACCCCTGAACTCCTACATCATGAGGTAATTTTGCTTTTGGTCTCCAGTTGACTCAAAGTGTGTTTTCAAATTTGCGTTACATTTGGTAAGTTAGTGCAGACTAAACATTTTCATAGGTGAAGCTGGGACTGCAATCAGACTAGGATAAGAACTAAAAGCTGAGAGAAATAGTATTCA
>VZSC01010590.1:0-52592 GCA_013398225.1 Steatornis caripensis
CAGGGACACCTTCCACTAGACCAGGTTACTCAAAGACCCATGCAACCTGGCCTTCAACACTTCCAAGGAGGGGCCATCCACAACTTCTCTTGGCAACCTGGTCCAGTGCCTCACCACCCTCACAGTGAATAATTGCTTCCTAGTATCTAATCTAAATCTGCCATCTTTCAGTTTAAAACCACTGCCCTCGTTCTATCATTACATGCCCTTGTAAAAAGTTCCCCTCTAGCTTTCTTATAGACTTCCTTTAAGTACTGCAAGGCTATAAGGTGTCTCTGGAGCCTTCTCTTCTCCAGGCTGAACAACACCAACTGTCTCAGTCTTTCTTCATAGGAGAGGTGCTCCAGCCCCTGATCATCTTTGTGACCCTCCTCTGGACCCGTGCCAACAGGGTTAGGGTTAGGGTTAGGGTTGTGCTGGGGTCCGCGGAGATGAATGCAGTACTCAGCACCACACAGCTTGATGTCGTCAGCAAACTTGCTGATGGTGCACTCAATCCCATTGTCCGTGTTGCTGACAAAAACGTTAAACAGCACCACTCCTAATACTGACCCCTGAGGAACGCCACTCATCGCTGGTCTCCACTTGGACAATGAGCCATTGACCACAACTCTTTGAGTGCAACCATCCTGCCAGTTCTTTATCCAGTGAGTGGTCCATCTGTGAAGTACATGTCTCTCCAGTTTCGAGACAATGATGTTGTGCAGTACAGTGAAAAATTCTTTGCATAAGTACAGGTAGATGATGTCAGTTGCTCTTCCCTTGTCCACCAATGCTGTAGCTTCTGTAGTCTACTGAATCCATGTAATATATATGAAAACTGTGCCTTGTTCTATGTGCGAATTTCAGCAGTGACTGCCATCACTCATTCCCTGATATCAAACCTTAAGCATTCCATCTCCTCATTCATTTTAGTAAATCAATTTTGTATTGATTAGAAAGGGGGGAAGATAGTAGCAATTATACATCTGCCTGAATTCTTTAACTACTGAAGTTTGTTCAACTGTTGCATACAGTTTTCAACTACATTTGATGTAGCACAATTAGAATAAGATCCATTCATCTTCTCTTTTTCCTCCCTTAGGATGAACTGACAGATATTGGTTTAATATACAAGGTTCAGGTAACTGGCCCACATAGCGAGCTAAAACAGCCGTGGCACTTGGATTTACTGCGTATGAAACACACAGGCACAAAGGAAGAAATGTATTTAGCTTTTGACTGCTGGTTCAACCCTAATGAAGACAAATGTGTGGAACTGCCAGCTCTCTATGCAGATCAGGAGCCTTTGCCTGGTAAGCTAAGCCCTTTTGTGTTACTGGGGTCAGAATCTGTCAATGGAATACCAGTATATCTCTTCTGGACCTAAAATACTGTATGAGGATTTCCACAAGAATTTAATATTAAGGAATATGATGGTTTTGCACATGCATTTATCACAAAAGAAAGCTGAGAAACAGAAATTATGGGTATGAGGAGTATGACAGATTCTGTAACTGCTAACACCAAACATAGGATTTGGCTTATTTCTTGTTAGAGATGATGTTCCAGTTTTAGCTCTTGATTATTTGTGATCTCTTCAAATTAATGTATGTCAGCTGGAGACATGTACAAAATATCATCTACTGTGTGATACTACCTGAATCTTCCTATTCACAATGAAATGTTTTGGACCTAGACAGATAGTAAATTTTCCAAGAATGAAAGAATTGCAAAGACCCCCTACAAAACAGAGATAGATTTTTAAAATGTGTTACAATTAGCCAGCAAAGAGATATCAGAGAATTTCAATTACACTAGTGTTTCATTGAGGTTGTTAAGAAACTTATAGCACAGCAAGTAATATTCCACAAAAATATATACTAAGTTGCATGTTTCTCTGCTGTTAGTAACACAAGTGAATTGTATAATGCCAGAGAGATAATAAAGCGATTTCTCCCAACCTCCCAGGAATACGGAGAGGAACAACCAACTGCATACAGGTAACTTGATCAGTAGCTTCTTAAGAACAGGCTTTCCATCTATCCATCTCATTAGAATAAAGAGGATTGATGGGTATAGTAAAGATCATATATTGAAGCTTTTAGTGACAGTTAAGAGATTTATTGCTAGAGGCTATAGTACAAAGAGTGTTCTGCTTAAACAGAAACTAATAGAAAAGGACAGAAGCAGCCCAGAAAGAGAAATAAAATATTCTATGTGAACTTTTGTACACTATTCTCTAAGGAGATTTTCCTAAATATTTCATCCTATTTAAAGTTGAAACTTGAACAAATAAAACACTAAAGGCCTTTTAAATCTCTGGTTTTGTGTGAGTTTGCATAATTTTAAATAATTAGTAGCTTTGTATTAATTTACTAAAAAGATTGTATTATTTTAGGGTTTTGATCTGTCAGATTCAAAATAACATTTGATGTTGCATGTAATATATGCAGGATGTGCAATGCTGAATATAGTAAATCTAGAGCTTTTTGAAAAGCTCTATTTCCCCAATATATTTACTGACAACTGGGGAAAATTCTAAGTACTGCTAATTATTTTCAGAATTCAAAATTCCTAAATGTTTAACTACATATAAAACCTCCAGAAATTCCAACAAAAAAATTTCTAGAATGTACTTCTTAAAGCCTCTATTATGCTAGCAACCAAACGGAGATACTGTCAGACAGCATTATCCTTATTTGTAAAGCAATTCAGTTTTGAGGTGTATTAGAAAGTTAAAATGTTTTTCTTGGAAAATTTCTAGGAAAAAGGTGTGTATATACTCTCACTCAAAAATTATCCCATAGATGGGTAGTATCCACTAATCTAAGAAGTTTCTTACAAACCATTTTGTCAAGTCCAGTGATCTGTAACTGAAAGTGTTAATAACAGTTTTATTCCTTGTAGCCCCAATACTAATTCAGTCTAAAATTTCAGTCAGCTTCTTCCTTGTATTCCAATATGATTACTAGAAAAAAAAATAATTTCTATGTGTTTACTCTCATTATTTCTTTGAAAAAGACATCAATTTACGGCGATGTCTTTAATGAATGTCTTGATAGAATAAATTCGAATAAAGACAAAAGAACAATTTTGAATTATATCAGTCATTGCTATCCCCAGACAAAGCAAACAACAGATATATAAGCTTATAGGAAGCAAAGTAAATGCTAAAAACTAAGCATCCAAATAAACAGTAACCTTTATCAGTAATATCAATTGCCAGGTTGTAATGAAGGCCATACGAGTATAATTGCTTCTGTTCTAAACTAAGTGATTCCATGAGATTTAGCAAGACAGAAATATGTATCTATGCTAATTTGGAACCTTCAGGAATACTGCAATTCCTTTGTTAAGAGCAGTGGCCACTCCCAATTTATTCCTGCATCTGCAAATACATTTGTTCCATGTTTTTTCACCTCATTCTGAGCTCTAATGTATCATCTGTCCATGTCTCTTGCATCTTCCACCTCATCTGGTGGGGCATTGAAGATGATTTTTCATGCCCATCACATTTATCAGCTATCATTGAATTTATTCTTAATAATTAAAAACAAACAAATGAACAAAACCAAACAAAATTTAAATTTGAGTGTCTGAAACTGCTTTTTCTTCTATCTGTAGAAATACTTCTTTGTAAAAGTGAGTGCCCAAGCCCAGAGTATGGGTAACTCCTGAGATACAATTATATTAAAAAAATAAAGTCAAATTATTCTATTGCATAATTTCATTAGTTTCTGTGGGATTACCTCAGAGATGAATTTCTGTTCTGGATATTAGCTAGTATCATAGAAGCAAATAATTTTTTCATTTCTTTTCTTTAGTCTGTCCATCCTCGTGTTTGTGAGCAGGCTATTTTACTTTATCTGTATCATGGGCCGAGTTTTTTATCATGCGCCTTTTTGGACTTTGGATTAAAAGACGTTGATTAATTTTTTTGGATTAATTCTGTGATAATTCTGTGCAGGACATTGATGTGCATATTAACACACTGGGAGAAAGTCACTGCACACAGTAACAATTAACATTTTAGAAATTCTTTCTGTCAGACTCCATATTTCTTGATGATTTTTAGATAATTTCTTGACGATTTTTAGAATGCCATTATTTGTGACTGCAATTGAAGGCATGCACCAGGAGTTATATAGCAACAGGAGGTGTTTGAAGCTACAGTAAGAACTTTGCAATATGTAGCTATCAAAGTAGCTATTGAAGATCAGTGCTACCTTCTAGTTACTAAAGGATTTTTAACACCAGTTGTGAACTGACCTCTTCTGGCTGACGTTAGGCTCCTGTGACACAAATAAAGTGTTTTTGTCTGGACCCTACTGACATCCTGCTCCTTCTCCCTCCCCCAGTGAAGTCTGTTAATGTAAGAACTTGAAGGGTTTAAGTGCTTAACATCTGTTGTAAGAAATTTCTGTATTATCATATTGGTCTTTATTAAAAATCACTCGACTTTTTGTTTTTATAGTTAGTAGATAAATTATAACATTTCCACTGCTTTGTTAATCACAATAGATCATTGTTATGCAGTAGGGCACCATGATGTGTTCGAGCATGGAGAAGCAGTTGCTCACTACATGATACTTAACTCTTCCGGATAAAATTCAGTCCAGAAGCTCATATTTATCTATTCTTTTTTCATTAAAGTTTATGGTAGGTCTCATGTTATCTTTCAACTGAAAGTAGTTTAGAGATGCTTCAGCTAGTGTAGTCTTTCGACTTAGGCTTATTAGCTCAAGCATGCCACCAAATTAGCATGAACCAGACTGACTCAGGTGTAGAGCTGGTGAAGTGAATCATGCTGTTCCGCTCACATTTACTGATTCAAATTCCTGCTCACTCAGGCATCTGTCTACCACACTCTGTTGTGTAGGTTAGATGAACCCTGTACTTCTGACTGGATTAATAAAATCAGATATTCAACCAGCGTGAACTGATTTGCTTCACTGTCTTGAGCATATTAGCTGTGCGGCTATATCAACCGATGATCTTGTCCAGAACTCCTAGTTTCACAGAAAGGGTGATTTTAATGTTTTGAGACTTCTTGTGTGATAAATTAGCAGGGTTGCTGTCCTGGTTTGGGCCAGGACAGAACCGATTTTCTTCTAGTAACTTTGCTTTTTAGTTAAGTCTCTGCTGAGAAGCTGCAGTCTCTGAAATTAACTGCATGTTTTTCCAGACAGTAGCTGCTTCTAGCAGTGATAAGGCTTGGTGTTTATAGTTAGTGCTGGAACATCAGAAGCAATGGTATGCAGAAAGGCCCTTGCTTATAGTTATCCCTATGGAGACCAAGGTCGATGCTTGCTTCTGCTAACTTTCTTGTGCGCCGGAACTGAAAGAGCAGAGAAGTCGTCACCCCTGCGACCCTGCGGTGGGGAGGAGCGGGTCGGACAGGTGACCCAAAACTGACCAAAGGGAGTATTCCATCCCATACGCGTCATACTCGGTATAAAGCAGAGGGATCACGAGGGTCTCGCTCTCTTCTTCTATGGCCGGCATCCAAGGAGGACTCTGTCTGATTCTTCTGCCTTCGATCCCGATCCGTGCATTCCTGAATCCAGCTCCTGCCTGCTGCTGCTGAGTACAGTCCGGGACTTTCCTGGGGCGTGCCCCGCAGCGTCCGGGTGACGTATTTGTCATCAGTGGGGGGGAGCTCGACATCGGTTTTGTACATATTTGTATATTTGTATATATTTCATTATTATTATTATTCATTATTATTGTAGTTAGATTAAAGCTGTTTTAACTTTTCTAACCCATAAGTCTCTTTCCCTTTTCTCTTTCCCCCCCACTTTGGGGAGGGAGGGGGTTAACAAAGAGCGTCTGTCGTTCGCTTAACAGCCAGCCCAGCTTTAAACCGTGACAGTTGCGCATCAAATTTAGTTTTCCACTTTTTTTTGCCATACAACCAAATGAACTTTTAAAAAACATCTCTGCCTAGTCTACTCATATTTGATTCTTAGATACCTAACAATTTAAAAACAAAACAGATTAAATGGGGAATTATGACAAAAACCTATGGAATTACACATATCGCTTTTTTCTATTTATTTTACTACTGTGTAGAGTAGAACTTTTGCAGAAGCCTATTAAAAAAAGTCCCTGTCAGCTATGTCCAACAGATCTGAAATTCAGAACCCTACCCCGCTCCATTTGCTTTCTCATTCCTACCATCTTTCTGTGGAGAACCTGACAATCTAGATGAGAGCAGTAAGAGAAATGGTCTTGAGAGCTCTGACAAGAGGAGTTCTCTTGGTAGTTCATTTCCTCCCCAACAGCTTTTGCTACTGTTTCCCCTCCTGTTGGGAAAAATCACCTGCTTCGCCTGATTTCTTTACAAAGCTGAAATCACAATGGTGTTGAAGGCTTAACTACACCTCTGGCATTCAGAAATGTTGTGATTGTGTCATTTAAACTGTGCCATCCTTGAAAGGCTATTGAGAGTTCTGTGGGCAAATCTTTCTGACTTATCACAATAACTGACATTTGAATACATAGTACATAGTAAATTCAACAACAAAAAAAGGCAGATTCAGAGCAACACCTTCTGTCCTATCTTTAATTAATTTTTTTCCCTTTTTAATGAATTTTAGGTGATCACTTTCAGTTTTGCACTATGTTGGCTTACATCTGAAGCAGAGCTTTTATAAATAGTGTTGCAAAGACACAAAGAATGGCAATACTGAATAGAACATCTTATTTTAATAGTTTTTTGTTGGTGGGGTATGTTGTTCATCTGATAGTGAGAATGGTCCCAAAGTCACCCTAAGAACTTTCACCCCATTTCCCAGCACCTTTTTTGTGTTATGCCTTCTTTCGTAGTGGTTACTTCGTATATTTTTGTTTCACTTCCGTAGTGGAAGTCCTTTCTCTGATCCAAAATCTTTGAAAAATAATGGGAAATATTTGGTGTGACTACCCTCAGCTTTACATTATGCATCAATAGATTCAGCAGATTCAGCTGAAAATACTAACTCAGCAAAAACGTTAGATATGTTCTTAATTTTCAGTGTGTATCTCATTTGAATACTACTTGTGTGATTAAAGCTAAGCTCATGATTAAGTATATTAATGATTTTAGACAAATGCAGTAAAGATAATTGTGAGCACTGTGATTTCTAATCCATCCTACATGACTGATCAGATCTGTGGACCAAATTCTTCTGATCTTATTCACACAAGTAGCGTTTTGACTTCAATGAATCTGCTTATACGACCAAGGTATACAGGCAAGGCAACACTCTAGATGAATAACACAGAGGCTTACCTTGATATCCTAACTCCTCTAAAAGCAAAAATGCCACTAGCTAAATGTCAAAGAGCCACCTGGACAGTTCATGTACTTTCAACTACCTGGATCTCCAGCAAGAGCAAGTCTGTGTCGCTGCGCTGACTTTAGTGCAGCTATGTTGTCTTTCATCTGGCAGCGCATATTTAACAGCCTAGAAGAAAAGGGATGAGATTCTCTAGGGCCCCAGTCTAGGAAAACTCTTGGTTTACTTCTTATCATCAAACATGAGCAATGCTGTCAATTACAAGTAGTTTCCCAGCTCTTGGTTTAAATGAATTTTAAAAGAAGTCCCAGGGGAAGTCCCTGAAGTAAATTGCGTTGCAGTGAAATAGCGTTACGTTTCAGAAAACAGGTTTTCTCAGATGTCATCCCCATGTAGTAGAAGATCAAGAGAAACAAAAACATTTCAGAGGTTTATTGCAATGAGCAAACCTTTATTAGCAGCCTGATACAGCCCTTATTATTTAATGAAACATTTTGGATATTAATTTTTCAATCAGCATGCAACCCCACCCTTTAGGACCCTGTTCCAGTGATGTGACCTTTTTATTTTAGACATACAAAGAAATAGCTCTATAAGATGTCACAATATTTGAATTCAGGCCTTTTGTTATAGCACTCAATATGAATAGCACCAACTTGTGAAAAGAGCTGTAAGAAAAGCTTAAAAATAAATATCCTCAGAACACTTTTTTCCCCCTCCTTGTTTTCCTATCACCTACGCATGAAAATAAATCACAGCCTTAGCTTCTGAGTTCTAACAATCAGTCTCAAACCTACCAGAAATTTCTCATAATTATATCTTTTTAAAGGATGTACAGTTTGGCTAAATTGAGCCATTTCTATCTTGGAATAAACTTGATTCAAGAAGCAAACTGTACTGAAAATATCAGATGTTTCCAAGATCTATACCTAGACATTTTTGTATTCTGTGATATATTTTAGACTGAAATCTGTATTTCAGACTTGAATAATGTGTATTTTAGTGCTCTCTGGCTTGTATTGCTAATTGTGAGACTGAAAGTGCTTCTTATTTGCTCCTTGACTTCATGTTGGTCTAAAGCACCATTTCCCTTCTTTGCACACATGCGTTTCCTGGGAAAGCAGACATTGTGTAGCCAGTCAGGTCGCAGGCAGAACAAGCAGCACAGTGAGTCTGGAAAGCTTTCTCCAGCACATAACTGTCACATAGTCTAGACATTGTCTATATCTGCGCCAGTGATAAAGCTGTGGGAATTGGGGCTGAATAGTTCGGCATCGTCAAAGATAGCTCAGTACTTGCAAAACATTGGGTTGAAAGGGTGCTCGGTCCTCAAAAAAAAAAAAATTTGGTCTTGAAACTTGAGACAAAAAAAATCAAAAGATAATATATGCATTCTTGAATACATTCTTGGTATGTGTACGTTTGTTATTACTCACATCCCGAATGTGACTTTGCATTTTACAGTAGATAAAAATGGTTTCCTCCTTCTGAAAAATATTAGAAATATGTGTTTTACAAACCTGTGTTGCTGCAAGATAATAGAGGTTTTTTTAGGCTAAAATAGTCACACTTGAGGTTGGAAGCAGAGCAACATTCAGACTATGTAAGTTTAGACTGACTCCTAACTTTTAGTGTCTATCCATAGAATATATGGGAAGCCATCATACGTGTTTTCTACAGCACTTGCCTTTCCCTGCTGACTGTGTAAGGATCATATTCCTAATACAGCCACCCAAGCCGGGTTCCTGAAGCGGCAGCACCAGCATTATACAAATGAGCACAGATTTATTATTGTAATCTGAGTAAGAGCAGATTTACAACATTAGGGGGGAAATACTCAAAACACAAAAAAGCCTTTCTTATTTTTCCTAGGCTCCTTGTTAAAATTATGCAAATAATAATGAATATTGAGATTCTGCCCTACTTCTGTTTAAGTGTTTCCTTGCCCCTTGTTTTCATGATAAATGCAGGGGCTAAAATAGGTCATTTAAAGAATGAACACAAGAGTTTTCCATGAAGTTTCTTCAGAATTAATGCATTCTGGTCTCATCTGCGTGACTCCCCTGTATATTGTATCATAAAGAGGGAAGCAAGCAGAAGCTCCATGTAGTGGCCACAGGTGTCGCTTCTCATCACTATACTGTGACCACAGCTGAGAAAATCAAGAATGCCTTCCCTTAAACTCAAATTTCACTTAGCTGATCTGTATTTGTGGGTTGTTACACAGTACATGGGAAGTTCTTTAGAGACTGATACAAAATGTGAGGAGGTTTTTCTATTTATGTGCTAAAGCTGATGAAATAATTTTCAATTCATTATTTCTGTTTCATATGAACGGGCTTTAACTTCAAGAACATTGTAATAGTATTATGGTCTGCCTAGTGAGAAAGTTTTATAGTCCTAATTTATAGTCCTTTTATTGGGAGATAATTACATGAGTTTAACGCTTAAGACAAACAAGTCGCAGCTTTCTTCTAAGCCACTTTGTAAGTGTAAGTTCCCATTTCATTTCAAGGAGAAAATGATACACACAGAGGGAAGGAAGAAACAAAGAAGTATTAGTAAATAGTCTTAGAAAACAGAACTTGGGCTTCTCAAAGAACATGTAAGCATGAAGTATTTCTTAGCATGGGATTCCAATCTACCTTAAGGGAAGGGAGCAGTACATAGGAGATCCTGTGCCCCAAGGAGCAGCCATTAGTGCTGATTTTCTGGGAGTGATGTCAGAGCAGAATAAATCTGTATTATGCAGATTGCCAAACAGGGAGTCATGGAGCAGGAATGTGTTTTGGTTATGTATATCATCAGGACTGAAGAGACCTGTGCTCCCTGTTCTGTGACAGTATGGGATTCAGATGAAATTTGCAATGGTTTCTGCCAGGGGTTGGTGCATAACGCAGCTGTTGGGCAAGAAGACAAAGAGCTTTTTCTCCTGCTGACTTTTTGTTTTTGTATGTGTATTTTTTCTGAAGTTGTGGAATATGCAATCCATTTGCATACGGGAGACTTGAAGAAAGCAGATGCCACTGGTGAGGCCTATCTTTGTATACAAGGAGAAAAGAGTGACTCAGGGAAACGATGGCTTAACTCGAGAAACAGCGTGATTACTTTTGCTAGAGGGCAGGTAAAACAATGAGGAAAATTGTAACTGAATCTATGAATGACTTTTTGTTAAAAGTTGTGTTTACATAAAACCTTTCATGGACAGAGTATGAAAAATGCTAATGTTTTTCCACATAGACGTAATTTTCTCTTGTAACTACGAGATTATTGTCTCCATAGGTAACGTTGTTTTTAAGCATTATCAGCATTGGGCAGCAGTGAAACAATTAAGTTGATGAAGTAATTTTGAGTTGGACTAAATATACTCTAAAAATTCTATTTTAATGATCCAGACTTTTAAGGCCAGGGAGGTATCAGTGATTTTTTAAAATATGCCTGATGATTGATTGATAGAATTAATAACATTTCTGTAGGATATCTTGCCTTCGTACCTACTTTAGACCATTACTTTTCCTTGTCAGCTTTCCTGAACACTAACGTCAGTGTTCCAAGTAGAGTTTTATTTTTTCATGTTTCCAATTCTTCCACCCACTTACTGCTTTTAAACATGGTAAACATACTTTTGCTTTTTGAGTCTTAAAGGGTTTTTCCTAGAAGAGTAATTCCTGGAATTGTTATTGGTATAAGACTATAGTAACTACACAAATTTTGAATAATATGTGTTAAATTTTCTTTAAGAATAAAACTTGTAGAGAAAAATATGTGAACAATACAATTGACTTCTGTGAATAGTCAGTCCAGTGGAAATATAACTCAAGTGTAAATTCACAAGGATTTTTTCTGTATAATCCAGATTCAGTGTCAGTTTTTGAATGGGTGTGTTCAGGAGGCTATATTCTTCATCTGAAACTCTAAAGGGCTTTTGTATATCCTGGGCAAGAACCTTAATCTTCTTCTTACAGAAAAGATTTTGAGTAATGACTGTTTGGGTATTCATTTTCTCTCAGTTTTCTTTACTTCAGCTTGCCCTCAAAAGCCTAATTCTCTGTTGTTAGTCTTTGCTCTTTTTCTCTAGATGACTCTTGTGATCAATACAGTTCTCACAGGTAGCACGAATTTTTGTATGTCATTGTACTTGGCAGCAACTATGGGAAAAATACAATGTTTTTACTGTTTGTTTTCAAATCACCAAGTTGATCCCCAACTTTTGTCTTCGAACTACATTTTCAACGCAACCTTTCCAAGACAACTGCTTCTGTCTACAACAGGATAGCTCATGAGGTCAGAAGAAATAAACCAGTCTTGTGGAGATTTTATTCCGCAGCTGATTTCCCAAACGAGTAGACAAATCCATTCATGAATAATATGTTTCCAAACCTCATTTCTCCAGGCCCAGATCTAAAAAGCCACCAAGTAAATATTTTAAGCAATTTGTGTCCCCAGTGTCAGCGTGCACACTCATGCTTTCCCATTGATTATGAAGGATGATTGTGCAAAGACGACAAACGTGTATCTGCAAGAAGGTGAATGTATTACAAAGATTTACAGTAGGGAAAAAGGGGAAGATTGCTTGAGGGCTACTCATCATGCAAGTCTGTTGTATGTGGAAAATTTGACCTATTATAGAGATAGTTTCAACGAAGAGTCTTTATCCCAATAGCACAGTGGTTGCAACCTTCCCAGATACTATTCACTTCATTCCTGCTTACATGTCTAATTCCCACTAAATTAACCGTGAATTTTAGTGAAAGTGAAATTGCTCCAGATTTTCGGAATTATTAGACACCTATTGTTCGTCACTTTCATTGGGAGTTGGGTTCTGGATCAAAGTAACTTTCAACACAAGTAGTAATTAATTTGATTTGGTTATTTCTGTCCATGAAGGTACTAGAAATGAGCACTTTATCTCTAATGCGTGTATCTGGTGTTTCAAAAATTGCTTCCTACAGCAGCATTTTGAAGTTCAAAATTCACAATATTAACTAGATCAGAAAATATCAGTTAGAGCATTTAATGTTTAATTATGAACTCAAAGACAATAGAATGGCATAAATGAGATAAATGTACTTCCATTGAGATACAAAACAATGACCAGACACACAAGGCTAAACTGATAAATATTAAAAAGCAGGTATATATTAAGTTTAACAAAAATATCATTTTTATCATTTTCATATTGCAGGTGGATGTTTTCAAAATCAAAGCAGTATACCTTGGCAAGTTGAACCAAGTTCTTGTTGGATTTAAGAGTCTAAAAAAAGGTCAGAATTTTTTTCAGTTAATGTATGGCAATAGTAATGTAGATTATCAGATTTAGGAAATCCTAGAGCTTTGGAAATGTCTTAAATTTAAGATTAAAAATCATAAGTTTTTTTTAAGAGAAACACATACAGACAGCCAATATATTTTCAGAAGTCTTATTTCCTTAAGAAGTCCAGCAAAAGAAAACATTTTATTGATTTTCTACAGATGGAAACTTACGAATGCATACACAGAATGGTTTGTCGCTTAAAAGTTACAAATTAATAATGTTGTGTTTATTTTCAATCAGATGAGTGGTTCTTGGAAAAAATTGTTATAAAAGAAGTCCTCTATCCTTTCTCTGCACATGTTTTTGTTCACAATGACTGGATCAATAAATACTCCAAGAAAGATTTTGTAGAAGTGACAATTCCGCTCAAAGGTAATACCAGCAGAAATGTCCTTCATTTGCATGAATCACTACTTCATGGCAATGCAGAACAGAGCCAGTACAAGGCTACTTCCCAGTGTAGGCAGAAGAGAGCACTGTCACCCCAGTCGTGAGGGGCAGTGGCCTGGGCCAAGGTGAATCTGTAAACAAGGACGAAGAAATCATGCCTGGGATGGAGAAGATTGAAATGGCAGTATTGCAGAATGTCCTCTGGCAGCACGTATCCTGTCCTTGGAATAGTGCATAGAAAACAGGCATGGCTGCTGCACGAGTATAACATGGATTCATGAAGGAGCTGGCCTGGTTTTCTACATCTCCACAGGACTAAAATCAGTCATGAGGGTTTTGCCGCTTTGTTGCCTGAGTTGTCTGTGCTAGATCCAGCACTACCAGGCAATGTAATCTTGTATCTTTTGGCTTGCAATGCCTTTATCTTAGATACGGGCTCTGAATATATGTTTGTTTTCATTGCAGAAACATCTGTGACATCTCTTCCCACAAAGAATTTTGATACTAAAAGCATAGGACGATGGCAAACATGGGTGCACTGTACACAAGTACCAGAAGATGTTCCTGATATTCAAGTTGTTGCATTTGGAAGAAAAGGGAAGTGTCCTGCACAGAAAGTTCAGAATCTGAATGATAATCCATTTTTGGTTGGTTTCTTTTTAATTTCACACAAATCTTACCAAATAGTTTCCATAAAGTAAGGGTTGTAGCCAACATATGTGAAGTTGTGTGGAATTTTTTGTTTGTCAGCTTTAATGTTTATACCTACCTGCCTTAAATAACATCTTAAATAAACACACTTGGAGAACTTCTCACATGCTGGCTAATACATATCACTCACGAAAGCTCTCTTGAGCAAATGCCAACTTTGACATAAAAAACCTAATTAACTTTGAATTAAGACTAGTTGGCCTTATCAGTAAGGCAATAAATACTTAGGCTATTCCATACTTCCTTTACATTCTAATGCTCAAACCTCAACTAATAACTAATCTGTTTTCACAACTTAGGAGCTGTGTTTCTATACAGTGAGCTTGGACCTGGGCAAATATCAATTCTGTAGTTTGCACATGAAGTTAGTGGCAGCTTCTGGGACAGGTGTGTGAACCTGGTCACCCCTTTCAATAGGTTTTTATTCTTAAACATTGAAATAAAAAATGTCATTACCCATCTGTTGCAAAAAGGCCATATAAACATCACTTTAACTGAAGCAAGATGAAAAGCTACAAGCAGCAGTGTGATGTGACCTAAGGAAATGAGCCATCCTTTCTTTTGAGCACTAGAATAACTGAGAACAGACCAAATAGCTAGGGCTAAAAATCACATTGAGTTTGAAATTTCAGTTCAAGTTTCAGAATAAAGATGCGATGGAGAGGAGGTAAATAGGAAAGTGAAGAGAAAAGAACAGTAATACATATTTGGCTTGGAAATGCAGAAAAAGTCATGCATTTCCTTGCTTTTCATATGTTGGCCTAGGTTCTGCAGACAATTGTCCCAATTAAAAAAAGAACGTAAATTATGCTACAAATGTGAGTCCAAATTAATTTACAATCTTAATGGGATTTCCTTGCCCTAACATTAATGTGCTTGGCTCATATTTTTCCCTATTTTATTTATCTTTTTACCTGGGCTTAAAATATGTCATACAAATTGTTAAATAAAATGCATAGTTAATTTTTTTTTCTTTATTTTTCTAACAGTTGACTGTTGGTGATATTGGAGATATAACGAAAGTTTCCTTTGTGTTATCTGGTCCGTGCTTGGAAAGAGGAATTAAACTTCATAAGGTATTCCAAATATACTACGTAGAAACTTGTAATATTCTTCATAATACCAGTAAATATATTTTGTTGAGAGTCAGATTGTTAGCTTCAGTTTGCAGCACACTAACAAGGCCACACATCTTTTGGCTCAGCTACCTGGTATCCACAGATGATTGCCTACAGCTTCCAGATCTCTTTGTGGGCAGATATACCTCTTTGCACCTGCTGAAGTGCATATAGCTATGTCTGTTCACTGATATGCAGATCCATTCTGCATAGCTCATCATGGCATGGAAGGCAGTGTTTTCTGCTGATGTTAGGAAATGTTAATCCCTGCATGGAAATACTGACAATCTCCTGACGCAGAGCAACCTACTTGTGTAAACCAATTAAGCTTATACTTTAGTATTTCTTCATTACAATGCAATCATCAGTGGGCCTTAAACATTTGATTGTAGTTGAACATGTAAGATCTTCCATAAAAAGGGATAGAGAAATGATTTAATGCTGTCAATCTTATGATTCAACCAGATTTTAAATTTATACCTTTCTCCAGTGTGAGTAGGAAGATCGAATAGAAAGGTGTTGGGCCTGATAATACTCGGGCTTTGGGGAAACACTTAAACTTGAAGGTTAATGCAAAGGAAAATTGTGTCAATGAGCTTTAGCTGTAGGTAAAGGCCCAAAAATCATTGTGGAAATAATATTGAATTATTCTGGTTAGTAAAAGAATGTTTTTCTGAGCTGACCCACGCAATACCTTAACCTCACTACCGATTTAAAAGATCAAAGGGTGATTCTCTAAACGAATAGACAGTCCAGAAACTGTTCTGATGGGAAATGCTAGAGATAGCTTCATTTCAGACTAAAATTTGAATTCATTTATGGTACTTGAGTGAACATTAAGTCTGACTTTATGAGGTTCTCTGAGGATAGAGGAGGAGTTTATCTTGTTCTTATTTTCTCCCCAAATTTGTTATTTGTCAGCTAATTTTGTAGTCTCAGTTTAGGCTACAAGAGTGGACAGATTAGGTAAGCAAAACTAACTTCTCATTTTAAATATGCATCTCCAGGCCACTGATAAGGCATTCAAAAAATATGTTGACACTACCCTCACTAAATTCATTGTGTGATTGTGTAATATAAGATTTCAGTCTCTAGAACTGATGGCTTGAAACATGGCAGGAAATCAATAAATGTAATGGTTCGCTTTCTACTTTCTTTTCAAAGACAACCCTCTGCAAATGGAGTGATTTTTATTCATCTTTTTAAATACTTCAAAAGTTATTTAATAATTGGTTCGTTAGTAGCTATAAATTACTACAAGAAGTCAATATGTTGCTATAGACCTATGTAGTCTCTTCCACTGGCGCACTTACAACCTGCAACATAAGCCAGAAAAACATATACTACTTGCGCCAATAATATGCTTATAACATCTGTTACTCATGTATTAGTCTGTTTATAAATTATTTATACATAGAAGCATAATCTAAAATGTAACAAATTGGGTTTGCTTTAATAGGACTCTTACAGTGCAGTAAAAAATAGATACACTGTATAGAAATAGAAAGACTACAGGAGGCAGCCAGTATGTGTAAGCTCACTATGAACCAGTGGTCAAACCCAGCCCTAACCGAAAAGAATTCCCTTCTTTGCTTTCTCCTTAAGTGAAAGAAGTAATAGCCAAAGTTTCAGAAATGTCACAAAACCAGAGATTACAGATGAAACTGCAAAGGCTAAAAAGAAGATAAAATCTCATCTTTCCTTTTGCTAGTCTCCATTTTCTCTATTCTGATGTTTAAAGCAGCTCAGAGTACCAAAGTTTTCCCTGTTATCTCTTATGGTTTTCTGCACGCTTCTGTAGAAAATGATACAACCTTAGCTAAAATTTTTGTCTTTTCTGTAACTTTTTAAGATTTTTGTACTCTAGAATGAGTAGTTTTTTCTAGCTCAAAAATAAGGTTTCTGGCTTTTTCTAAAATAAAATACAAAATAATTTTAACTTTCGTATACGTATAGAAACACTGTATGATTTGGAGATAAAGTTCACACTTAGATATGATCTTATAACCAACAAGAATTTGTCAGGTATATTCTATTTTAAGGCCAAAGTCTACATTTATACATCTCATTTTTATGAGCCCAGTTTTTGCGGATTGTCTGCCTGCATATGCAGGTAACCCTTAGTCCAATTTTAATATGGATAGAAGTTTGTGATACTTACTGGTATTTAGTTAGGCATGTTTATATTGACAGAATTCGTGGACGATATATTCCTGAATGAGAACAAGTTAGACATTTAGCATGAGAAACTTCAGCATTGCAAGCGCAAAAAATGGGTAAACAACTAGCTGTAATTTTAGTGCAATTAAATACTATCTAAAGAAAAACTGTTTATTCAAGTAATTAAGGGTTTAATTCTGGAAATGGTCATGCAGAGTTGTTTACTTTCATCTGGAAGCTTTGTGACTGATCTTGTGAAGCACTGCACACAACGCATAAGCAGGAACGAAAACTGTTCAGTAATTACATCTCTAGGAACTTAAGGGCAAGATAGTCTGACAAAATTTTCAAGATTGGAACGGTAAAATTTCTAATAATTTCAATTATATAATTCAATTATATAAATATTTATCCATTTAAAATCTTGAACTTGAAGTCTGTGTAAGGAAATCTGTACTCAGAATTCCAAACACTGGTATGTGTATCCTCTACAATGAGCCACAAACTTTTGTTGCTACCTCTGGTGTCAGTACTGGTAATAAGTCACCACGGTAATTTTGGGAATCCCTGCCTAAGAATTTCAATTACTTAATGTCTTGATGAAACTAAGTTTTTCTTTCTTTTTGTTTTGTTTTTAATATATCGGATATAATGTTTCTATACAAAGAGATTCTAAAGGCTGAAGAAACCATTTCTGCAATCTTAGTAGTCATTAGCTATATATCAAGTTTAATCCTGCATATAATAGTTACCAGAAATGTTTCTGTGTATGCCTGATAGTTTGTAAGTCTGTATTTTATAACCTGACCTAGGATAAAGTTAACTATCTGAGTTTCCCTTCTGTGAATCAGATCTCCACATTGACTGTCTCAGTAGCTAGGATAAGTGAGCTCCCAAGACTGTGCTGTGCTTCCTCAGTTGGTTTGGAAATTCTAAGTTCACAAATTTGGAACCTAATTTGTTCAGTCTTCATTGAGTATTTTAAGTCAGGTGGAATGAAGCTGGACCTAAGCCCACATTTTTTATTGGAATTCGTTCTTCAAATAACTTATTTCCACAGCTCCAAAAGCCACTGGACACCTAATTTCTGCCAACTTTGAAAATCCTAGCTGAGATATTCCAAGATACACGTAAACAAATAAAAGCAGTAAAACAAATGTTTTTGCAAAATGGACATATGCTATTAAGATTGATGCAACCGTATTAATTCAGTTGACATTCTGAAATTGCAAGTATATACAGGTCAATTTAATCTGTATCCCTCATTGGTTCCCTACAAATGGATCCTGTGTCTGTGTCGATATGCAATGAAGAATACACCTGTAAACATCAGGCTGCAGAATCAGTGCCTTGCCGCAACAGCTGTAGCTCTTGTTATACAGTATCATTTAGGTTTTATAAAGGGTGTGTAGGCATTAAAAAAAGGAAGAAATATTGGTTTCTGTTGGGATAGAAATAAGAAACGAAATAACACAAATAGATAGATAAATGAATTTCTTCTGATTCTGCCTGCAGCTTCGGCTAAAAGACCTGGACACTAAACAAGAGTTGGGCTTTCACACTGAAGCTCAATGTCTGTTTGAAGAAGACGGATCTGAGACTGTGACAGAGTTAGCAGCGGTCAGGCCAGACAAGCCACCACTCAGGGGTATGCTGCTGAACTAAAAAGAAAAAAAAAACATGAGCAAATGCTCACACATACGCACAGAAAATTGTGAACTGCCTAATGGGATGAATACAATGGGCAAGATTGCAAAGCATTTTATATATATTTAAAAAACCACTTAAAATTATTTTTAAAGATCCATTCAGTATACCTGTGTAAACCATATGTGATCTTTAATAACATGTATTGTTCGAGCATTTTTTCTGTTTTAAAGCAACTGATACGTATTGTTTTCACTAGGCTAACTACCAATCTGAAAGTCTGAAAAGTGCGCAAAGCCCAGTTAGTATATTTCCATTGAAATTTTAACAAAACAACTGATTTAGAAGTGATGAGGAACTAAATCACAGATTTTAAAAAGGCATGTGCAAAGTCATAATGACATGAATCATAAAAGAAAAAACAATCTTTTTTGATGTTTTCTTCAAGTCCCATTTCTGCCCCAGAAGCTCTGTTTCATTTCATTATTGTATTTAAAATATGACAACATCTTCCTTTGTTCTGATTACCCTTTATAAAATATTTAGAAAAGAATTCTCATTCATTTATACTCTACGATAGAAGTCTTAGTTAAAATATTTAAAAGTTTTTGCAGTTAATATCTGACTGAAAGCTAGACTGTAAATGGAAATGTATCTTAACAGTCTGTTATAACATTTAGTTCTTCACAGAGCTTACAGAACCCATAAAAAAAATCCTCTACTTGAAGGAATATGTACTGTATAACTCATCAGCCAAAAGTCATGGCAAGCCATCCTTTGTGGTGAAGAATAATAATAACAATGCACATCTGTATAAAGAGCTGAGCCATTTCTCCTGAACATATTAATTGATATTGGCCATAATAATCAAAATTCCAGACTAAACCAGAATTCAGCTGGTCCAGAACAAAAAGTGGATTTCATCTGTTATGTCTGTTTTTATTTGGTAAAATGTTGTTAGAGTTGATAAATTGTAACTCAATTAAAGATCTTTAATTCCTACAAGAAGTGGAGACTTTTTACATCAGTGTGATTCTTTCAGGTGATTTCAGTGACTGCTGAATAAGGTTCCAGAACTATGAGATTTTCTTTTTGTGTAGTGTAGGCATGGATTATTGCATTGATTCATAAAGGGCATTTGATCTCTAATGCTGTACTGTGCTGTTGTGAGGTAGTTAGCAATCTATATGAAATGCAGACAGAACATTAATGTCAATTACTATAACTTTGTTCCTTGGTCTTGAAATTAATCTTTTACCTAAAATAAATTGGTTCATAATGTTTGGTAATTACATTCCTAAATAGTCTGATTTGGTAACGCCTTGTGTCACTGATTTTTCACGGCAGGAGTTCTTTACTCGATCAGTGTTCATACGGGAATGTTGCCTGCATCAGGGACTGATGCAGATGTATTTATCACAGTATTTGGGGAGCAGGGAGATTCCTGCAAAAGGAGACTAAGACACTCATATTTTGAAAGAGGACAGGTTAGTACTGAGTTACTTTTCTTACATGTTTGCTTAATGTGTTCTATTTTATTACTTTCTTCCTACATCATACTTCTTTTCAGTTATCAAATACAAACATTGATATTATACCGTGGTAACCTGTGGAAAAGATGTGTTGCTCGCTAAGTACAGACATTTTACCTGAATTGGGATTATGATTTAAGAATAGTTCAAGTACACAAACCATCAGCAACTGTTCTTAGTAACTGGAATTGAACTCAACAATACATAAAATTCTGTGTCTTAGTTTTCAGTTATTTGTGAAGCTAATATGGAAATATCAGGACTATTTCCTGTAACTGCTCCTTTAAAATCTGGTTTTTGAAAAGATTTATCTAGATATAATAGAAAGAGAGGTTTTAGATGTGTTAGCTACTATATGTTAATTAATCCATTTATATATAGAATTGCAAACAGGTAAAGCTGCTTGTAAATATACTGTGACTGTTCAAGATAAATTCTAAGAGAGATTTTCTGGTCAACCTTTGCTGATTACCATATTAATGATTATATATACATAACATATTCACACATACCCTGGACTCAGCCTGGATGTGACTAGATAGCATTTAAAGACTTTTCAATTGATCACTGTATAATAAACTAGGATCCTCTATACTTATTTCATACGATTTCTTAAGACTTCTCATGACTGAGGCGTCACAACTTTCCTAGAAAACTCGTTCCAGTGCTTTGCTAGCCTTGCCTTTAGACAATTCTTCCTTCGTTTGCTTTATAATGTCAAAATACTTTCTTGAGCATAGAAACATAGAAGCCAACCATGTCATTCTTGTGTTCCATAGTCATTGATAACTTTTCTTCTATGAATTTGTGTAAACTTTTTCAATGTGTAATGAGTATCCACAATCTCCTGTGGTAGTATAGACTGAATTTGATCTGCAACCCGTGTAAAACTTCCACATAACAGTTTCACCTAATTTCCCTTCTTCTTTTATCAAATTATACAGTGAATGTTTTTTTTCTGTCAACCTCTCTTTGCTGTTCTTGATTTTATAGACCTCTATCCTCTGCACACTTGTTTTGTTGCTCGGTTCTTAATTGTTCATTGTGTTGAAGAATGTCTCTTTAATCATCCTACTTACACTTCCGTATATCTTTTTCTGACTCTTCAGTAATACATTTGCAACCTCTTTAAAAATTTGCCATCATCTCTTCTGCTTCTCTTTTTTCTGCTTTGTTGGAGTTCTGTTAGCTTAGCTCTAGGTGTCATCTTCAGACAACTGTTGCTGTGAATAGACTATGTGATATAGTGTATAGAGCAGTCACAGGCAGGACACCTACATTCATTTCTAAGCTCAGCCACTGGTTTAGCTGATGATCTGAATGTATCATTTCACTTTTCTGTGTCCTTCATTTACCACTGTAAAATGAAGATAGCCAATAGTTTAGGCAAGAATGAAAAGAAGTGAGCATATATATGTCAATGAAGTTTATTTCCCTTTTTGTTTACTACTGAGGAAAAAGGAATACATCTTTTAAAAATATGCTTAATCTCTCCTTTTCGTAGCAATAACAGAGTCTAGATTCATAACTGTACTTAATGTCCTCGTACCGAGTGAAATGGCTGTGCATTGGGAAATATTTAATAAGCTGGCCATAGTCTTCCCATCCAAAGCATTAGGCATGTTTTTATTTCCTTTTCTTATAGTCTCTTGCAACCTTTTTTTTTTTTTAAAGATGTCATTGTTTGTAGATCCTGCTGCCTTTGTCCAAACTGTGCTATTAAAATGTAGGAAGAGGTTTGCGATGTTGATTGCCTGGATAAAATTATTAAAAACACAGGTTAATTCTTGGCATTTTTGAGAGCAAATTTTTATAGGCAATTAGAAGAGTTAATAAAAGGCATAAAGGTACATGATTTATGAGATAACCTGGAGAAGAGATCTGTAAAGAAGTAGTTTAGATGGCACTTTCAAGCTGAACATTAACACAGAGTCAGTGACACAGCTCTCAGTGTTAAAGAAATCAGAGCCACTATATTGAGCAATAGAGAAGAATGCTGACTGTTTTCCCCAGCAGATCCTTTGTTTAGACAAGGTTTTTTTGGTGCTGTGGACATCAAAAGCTTTCTTCAGTTTAGATATTTTGTGTATTCGTGTTTTTCGTTGTGCAGTAAGTTCTTGGGAAAAGGTTGAGCAGCGACATGGCAAAGTGTTCTGATGACACAAAGTTATTTAAGGTAACAAATATGAGGGTTGGTGGCAGAGATTGCAGAAGGACCTCACGCAGAATAACCAGGTGAAAACGGCAGATGAAATTCATTGTGGCTAAATGAAAAGCAGTGGCTGTGAGGGAAAAACCCCTTAAATTTGCATGCAAAATTATGGGCTTCAAAATAGATTTTATCCAAAGGGAAGTGATGTTGGCATTAGGATTGCTCTGTAATGATGTCAGCCCACTGCTCAGTAGAGGCAAAATCAAAGGAAAACAGAAAGATCAAATGTTTAGGAATTATTAGAAAAAGGAAGAAAACCAACCACCCCAAAGTAGAAAATACAGTCGTGCTCCCAGGTAAATTCTCTAGTGTGGATGCATAACAGATGCTGTGTTTTGTTCTGATTCACTTGTACACTTAAGAGTGAATGTCAAATGATATGACGTATTTTCCATACAAGGGACAACCAAGCAAACAAGTTCTGTTTGGTCTGGAAAAGGGATGGGGAGAGGAAGGGAGAGGGAGACAAAAAATATAAAATGGCATAGAGAAAATGAGTAATTCTACTTTCTCGTTAAATACAAGGGCTCAAGAGCATTAAATGCAGGTGGCAGATTCAAAACAAAAGGAGGTGGCTTGTTACACAGTGCATAATTAATCCGTTTTAATTTTTTGCACAAGATGTTGCAGATGGTAAAATTCTTGTTGGTACAAAAAGCCATTGCACATTGTTACGGAACACAACTTTCCATTGAGAGCTGTTAAGTGCAAAGACAACTCTCTGGCTCAGGAAATCTCTGAACCACAAATTGCTAAAGTCTGAAACAGTTTATATTCAGGAAGCATCTCTATATATTTGCCCTGGTTTTCAACTCTTCCCTAAAAATCTGTTATTGGTAGCTGTTGGCAACAGTATACTGGACTAGATGGATCTGCGGTCTGACATGCTACTACCAGTGTTATGTTCTTTTTACATAGAAATAGATTAATAAAAAGGTTGGAATGATGTTTTAGCAAGAGCATCTAAGAATAGAAGATGATATAAAGGGCAAGCTATGTTGGGGGACAAGATTACATGAGCAATATTCCCAGAAAATATGGAATGGACAGGCAAAGAAAACAAAGTTAAGGAAACCTGAGGTATGAAAAAAAGGATCTCCTTTGACTGATAAAGGGCTGGAACATAAGGAAAATCCAGGAAGACAGAAAATTACAACAAAGTATAAGAAAAGAGAGTAAAGTTCATTTAATTACTCCGGAATGTAAGGCTGGCTTATATTTGTTTAATTAACTGTATGTCTAAATTTTTCACCAGTTTAATGGGTTAAATAAATGAGGATTGTAATTTCGCGTAGCTAACACTTTATCTAAAGCAGGACAATTTAAAAAAAATCCTTTTGACTTTCATTAATTACACTTCCAGTAGTGTGTTTAATGCAGTTCCAAATATCTTTATACTGAGAGGGGGAAAAAAAAGAAATGTAATGACATCAACCAAAAGTACATTCTTGCTAATGCTGAGGGAGTAGGCAATTTGATGTATTATTATGAGAATTCATTGATAACAATGGGTGATTATGACCACTGTTGTCTAATGACTGTTAATTATTATCACAAAGAATGAGACTAATGATAGGTCCCTTTTTCAGATAGAGTTAGCTGTGAAGGAACATGAATATTAGCAATACAGGATATTTCCTCTAAGTCAAGGGTCATGTAGGCTGACAAGAAAATTATATTTGGCTCAGAACTGCAAAGAATAAAATTAAAAAGCAATGAGTGCTCCCCAAAAGTTATTTACAAGAGGTTCCTCACAGCTAGTTCTTATTTTGGGCTACATATGCATTACATGAAGGGATATAACTTGCCATGGTAACTGTTTGGGGAGATCGGGGATATAACAAGGTAAGAATGCTGGAAGTCCTAAGGCTGTGATAGGAACAATAGCTCTAATGTTTTTTTCTGAGTATATTGTAGAGAATAGTCTGAGAGAGAAGGAGAATGGACCAGATGACATAATTCTTTCTAGAAATCGTCTCTTCCTTTGCTGCTTTCTGGTCCTCATGCTTTTTCCTGCCTGGTGGCAAATTGGGTTTGCAACAAATAAAAATTATAGTGTCTGTTTCTACTATCCATCTGGGTTTTTTTCAAATGTCACCCACACACATGCCCATGTATCTACCCACCCACTCATATTATCTCTTGCACACAACACATTCGTTCTCTCACTTGCATAATTTATTCATCCCAACATGCACTAGCGCAGTTGCCATTTAGCTTTTGTTTACTGGTAGCCGTAGCAATATTTAAACAGATGTCTATTTACATTCAAAGAGCACATCTATTCTTGCCTGTACGCGTGCACAGCCTTACTTACAGTTTCTAATGTCAGTATCTTCCTTTGTTTGCATAGTCATCAACAGTGTCAGTATTTCTGTTTAGAGTTGAATAAAATGACATGTCCCATTTGAAAAACAGGATGTCTTAGAATATAAAAGGCTTTGAAATTTTAAAATAAAATGCCTGATCTAAACCCAAGTTCAATTTACTAGGCCTATCCTGGTATTTGAAGCACTCCCTTTGTTTCAGTTGTGAGCGATTGGTTCAACTTCAATTTTCATGAGTCTTTTATAAGCAAATTAATTATCAGAGGTTTCTTCCTACCTGAAATAGTGGGCTGTTTTTCATAATAAAGCCTGGGATGCAGTGATCATGAGCAAGGAAACATGTATATACTCAAGGATCCACATATTTTCTGATCTGGATCTCCAAATATGAATGTCATCCTATAATATCTTTCTTTACTGTTAGAAAGGAAAAGATAATTTAGCGTTGAAAGGAATCTGTCTTTCCAAATACAATCTTCTTAAAGACGGATGATAAAATACATGATTTAATCAGTTTGCTATTCATTTTGCCTTTACATTCTTAGGTTTGTATCTCTGAAATGAGAGCAGTAGACCTTGGAAAGTTAAGCAAAGTGCTTGTTGAGCACCATAATGTGGGTTATGGAGCTGGATGGTACCTGGACCAAATTGTCATCCATGAATCGGGCAAGACTGATGGCCAATATGCATTTCTTTGCCAGCAATGGTTAGACAGTGGAGTTGGTGATGCACGGACAGAACGGATGTTGAAACTTCTTGGAAAAGTCAGGAATGAGATGTTGACAGGACAGATTTATGGTAAGGTCCAAAATCACCAAAGCTCTTTCCAGCTTTTGTTTTAATTGTAATTCATATTATTTTTCAGATTGTTTTAAAAACTAAACCCAAAATACAGAAATAATATAGCTTAAATGTGAGTTGTATCTCTCACACAAATTGTTTCTCCAAACAATTTCTATAGATGGTAAATACAATTATAACATTCAGGGAAGAAAGACTAGAGCAGAAGGGAGATATTAAGTGACGGAGGCAGCGAAGGAACTGTGTTTTCGGTTTAGGCTAGAAAAAAGCTGAAGCAGAAAGAGGTAGGTTGTTCCATATGGCAGTCAGTGCAGAGCAGAAGGCTCCTGCAACAGTGATGAAATAACAAGAAGAGATACAGAAACTCTTTCAGCAGAATGAGATTTTCCCGTATGTTCATATATTTGCAAAAAGCATTTGCTTTTATTTGCAGTTTTCTTTTTTACTTACATCAATGGCACAAGTTCTTGCAAACAGTTAGTTGACCTGAACCCAATATCCTATTCAAATTGTTTAATGAAAAAAGACCAAAATTCAGAAATAACTTAGACACTGAAAACATACCAAGTCTTTTATGCTTTGCCAGGGTAATGCATTTCTTAGCTTTCTCACATGTCTTTTTGAAGAGGCATAAAATGTTGGTTTGAGTGCATTTATGAAATCTGAATGAGAACTGGTAGACCAAACTATGTAAAGTTTAACTAATCTGAAGGTGTGAATTTGCATGGCTTGAGTACATTTATGAAATCTGAATCAGAACTGGTAGACAAAACTATGTAAAGTTTAACTAATCTGAAGGTGTGAATTTGCATTCTATATCAGTAGTTTTGTAAACTGATTTTTATTAGTTTATATGCTCATGGATAATTCATTTTATGCCCAGAGAATTTTATATTATACATAGTTGCAGACACAGTTAGTAGTGTGTCTCCTCATATTTAGCTACCTGTACTTAGTCCATTAATGAATATCTTATATCATGTAAGGAAATAGGAAAATAATGTTGCTAAGACAACAGAAGGACCAATACTGTGGAAATATAAGCGTGGGATAAGCATCTAGAGTAGTGAGAATTTCAGGATAAGAAATAGCTGTATTGCACTGCTGCAAGTATTCCAGGTCTCTAAAAAAGTAGATTCCATAGGTGCCCTACAGAATCCACAGAGCAAAGCAGGCGTCTCCTGAGGGTAATTCAGAGCAGAAGCCCAAGGCTCGCCAGAGTTTGTCTTTCTTCACTGATACTATGAAAAGCGAGAGAAATCTTGCATCCTTGTTTATACACTTTAATTAGTGTCTGAACATAGCTATGTAAAAACATTTTGCTTCCTCTGTTTCCCCCACACACATAGTCCTCAAAAACTTGAGTGCAGACTTGCTAATATTTTCCAATCTATGATTATTAATACTCAGCTCTTTCAATTTTCTGTTGAAAATCACTTCTGGCCTGGCTGTATAATAACTTAGAAAGAATATAACAAGTAAACAGAGAGCCTATAAGGAATGGAGAAATGACTGATCAGTAAAGAGCGCTGCACCTTAGAGGTCAGAAAATATACGGATACAATGGGACTTACTAAATGTCAAGCTGAGACAGATTTTATAAAAGAATTAAAACAAATAGTAAAGATTCTTCAACCATTTACTTATAAAAGGAACCTAGAAAGATGTGTAACTGTGCAGGAAGAGTAGAGCGCAGACTCAAGGTAATGTAGGTAAAATCCCTAAACAAATTGAATATTTTATCTCTGATTTCAGTAAGGAACCATAATGTTGGCAAGGGAAGCAAACCCAAAATTATGAATGGGAAGGAGGTTATTGGAAATCACCAAATATGAAATGCAAATAGAAATTCTGTTTCATTTAGTCAAACAGTGACAACCAAAGGAGTAGTCATGTAGAATATTGAAGGAACTGAGAAATGAAATGACACATCTAGTAGCAAGGATTTAAAATAATTTTATGAAGACAAAAGGTATGACTTGAGAGTAGGAAAGATAATAACCTCCATCTGAAAAACAGAAAGCATAATATAGGTGACTAAAGAAAGTGGAAAGTAGTAGTAAAAGGAAGAATTATAAAGAGCTGGAGAAAGGAGAATGACTATGCTGATGATATCTGTGCTACAAAGCTGGGAGTACTGTTGGGGGACAAAGAGATTGTGAGATAAACTTTGAGAACTGGAGGAAAGCAATGGAACAGAATTCTGTAGCATAAAGCTTGAATACAATTAGGTATAAAATGAAAATAACAGTTTGAACTCTTAATTCTGGTACAGGTTCCTAATTTCTATTGATTGGGGAGATTAGGAACTAAGTAGTAGCTAAGAGTCTAAAAACTGTATTGGATCTGTATCCCCATGTCTTGTAATGATTTCTGCTATAAAAGTTCATCAGCAGGATATGACTAGGAGAAATACCTGGGTTTGTTATATGATCAAAGGATAATTTTTGAGACAACAATGTGATGAGGCTGTGAGTAAATTGTGACCCCACAATGTATTTAGGCATTATCAGTAAAGAAAAAAAGTTAATGCCACCACATTAAAGAAAGAATTAGTGCCACTACAGAGAAACTGATATTTCACTGGGAATGCTGTGTGCAATTGTGGTCATCTCTGCCCAGAAGAAGTTGTTGAACCTGAAATAGCTATAAAGAAGATACGATGACTGGGAAAATGGCAAGTCTTTGTTGTGAAAAGATACTGACAAAACTTGACGTATCCAGACTAGCAAATCAAATGCTTAAAATGTACACAGTTGTGATCTATCAAATTAAAGGCAGCTTACACATCAAGGAGAGAAAAGAGTTATTTAAGCTAACAGACAAAGTTGTAAAAATAAATGGGTTTCGGCAGTCCATTAATGCCATTATGTGAAAATGAAAAGACTTCTGAGAAAAAAAGAACAAATTTTTAGCATAGCCTGCTTTTAGACTTGACTAAAGAGATGGAAAGAAGCTTGACGTAGCTACTTTTAAATTGGATCTTGATAAATTTATCAGAGATTATATGATCTAATTAACATGTAATAGCAGCGTATGGTGCTGTATGATTCAACAGAGACAGTCCTTCCATTCATTTTTCCTAGGCAGCTATACATTTATAGTTTAAAGGCTTAGCATTTCAGTACTTAAGTGTTAAAAACCTTGGATTATGTCACAAGGAATATGATAAATTTTCATTTTACTTCTATTTTTTCATGGAGATAATTTTTTTCATTTATATTTAATGTTCATAGACATGAAAATGGTAGCTATTTATGTTATCTGTAAAATCATAATATCTGAAGTTATTTTAGATTATTTTAAGGATGGTGAATGTTAATGTTTTACCCTCACCAAGTCCTGAATTCATAACACATATCCTCACCTGTTCTAAAGTGATAAAGCTTTATTTACATTAGTTTATAGTAGGACATAAAGATTTGCCTGTTGTGGTTAGAAATCTGGACTTTACAGGATTATGTACATACACTCAGAAAATCACTGTTTCATTACTCAAAGTAAAATACCCTGTTTTACAAAACAGCTATTTGAAATTATTAAATCCATAATTTGTTTCATTTTCCATAAACAGAGTTGTTATCTTAATAAATAAGTGTTCATGCTCCATTCTTCACCAGCTCAGGTGATCAAAGCCTCTCTGTAGGAATACTGATTTTTCTAAATTAAAAATATTTTTTTGATAGCCCTTAATTTTCCATATATTCTATTAACGTGAATAACATGTTAACCCTAGCTAAATCAATGGGATTTTTTTGATAGGTATGAGTTTCTGATCCTGAAAACTGTCTTGTTGATTGGAGGTTTAACTAAATATCCATTTAGTATAGCATTACAGAAGTTACTCAGGAGTCTACTTGATACCAATCTGCAGTCCTCATGAGTCTTCAGGTGACTGCCAATTCATCTAGAATGTTTAAAAGATTAAGTGCTTCAAACTAGACCTTTACTTTGAACACAAGCTACTATTCTTTTTCAATATAATTTTGCTTTTTTTTTTTGTTTTAAAGTAAAACTGCTGAGTTTGAGTGTTTTCTGTGTGCCTAAAGTAGACAAATCTGTGTGCTGTTATATGGGACTATTTTTAATCTCTCACCAAACATCACTTCTTTGCAGATGAAATGAATAAAGTTCTGTACCTTGTTGGCATGATAGTTTTGGTGATCTGTGATAAAAATACCACATTTCAAGCTCTGAAAGAGTTTATCTCACCTTGTTATAGAATATATGTAGCAAATTTTAATATTCTTGTTTAACTAGCTCCTTAAAAAGTTAAAATGAGAAAATTACACCACCCCGACCAAAGACAAACCTGATAACTAGTACTATCTAGCATAAAATATGCTGCCTTCGAGTGGTGATTAGTGAAGGGAAAAAAATTAAAATCATCAGAGGAGACATCTATGAGGGGAAAAAAACAACAGATTGACATGGCTCATTCAAGTCTCTGATACGGAACTGGCTGTCTTATCTGCATAGTGCTACTGGACTGGCCCATTTCTAAAGGGTCAGCCATCACTACGGGAGGGATGATGTCTAAATCTGCTTATTAAATCAATGATAATGAGTGAACCTATTATGCACCAATATTTTATCTCAGTGCAAATGTAGGGATGGGTTGGTAGTCACTCACTAACTCAGCTTGTTGCAAATTGTTGTCTTATTTTGGATATTCAGCAAGCCCATTAATTTTTTTCTGCTGTTTTGTTTCAACAGGGACTTGGGATGTACTTGTCACAACTAGTGATATTTCTTCTAGTTCCATGAATCCTAAAATGTGTCTAACTGTATGTGGTGAAAAAGGTACCTGTACTTCAGTCATATTCCCCAAAGGATCCCTTAAAAAAGAGCAAATTTATGAGACTTCAATTGAACTAAATAAGAAATTCAATACTATATTCAAAGTTCGCTTAGAAATTGAAGAAGCTGGAGAAGGAGAGACTTGGCATTGCTGTGAGGTAAAAAATAAAAACTGAAGCAATTACAGATTATTTGTTGTAAAATTTTCCTTTTTTCATATTCTATGGTTACAGCTAGCAGTTTCCAGTTCTGTCTGAAATTACATAATTTTTAATTTACATAAGCAAGTGCATGTGGTAACATCACTTGTAGAGTGATAACTTCAGAGACTGCTCAAAATGCTGATTTAGGATAGCTATGGATAACAAAAATCTTGCAAACTTAGGTGGATTTCTGGAGATCATATAAACAGATGTACCATCGTCTATGGCGTATCCAGTGGTCTTTTATCAGAACTGTAGCCACAGGCATAAACTGTGCTATTTACATAACTCCAAATTGGCTGTTGCATGCTGTAGACCTAGTGATCCAAGGAAAATAATTAAGCCAGACACCAGGAACGCCTTTTGATGAAAATCTCTGCCCTTTAAGTTGTCATATGAAGAAAAGAATTGAATAGTAAAAGTGACAATCTTTCTTCTGATGTCCAAGATGCTGAAGCTAAAATCTGACATTACACTGAAATTTCTGTGCCACTACACTATACAAAAAATATCTTTATCCTCTTATCATTGGGGGAAAAAAAAGTTTAAGGGAAAAAATCATCTTCTTTCAAATTGCAAACATACTTCTGCCCATTAATGTTTGTATTTTGTTCTAATTAAAAACTGGAAAAGAAAATAATTTTCCTGTCCAATATGTGATACTACTGAGCTGAGCCCTCTGGCATTTAACTGGTAGGCAGATTGTTAGTTTCATCTTTGTAGCCAGAAGAAATAGTCATGTAACAAATGTATTGACAAAATTTAGACTACTCCTTGGATATTGTAGGAGATGGTGGATCACAGTAAAAATTTCAGAACAGAAACTTGGCAGTTGAAAACAGTGACATCTATTAGCTTGTTTTACTTCATTAGCTCAGAACAATGACTCAAAGCTGAGTTAGAAAAAAAATAATTATAATTTATATAGATAAGAAAAGGATGCACATTTACATTAGGTAGGATTAGAAAGATAAAGAAAATATAATTTTCACAGCTTTGGGGTATATGCAAATTATTGAGGTTTTAGGAAGACATTTCCTCTGTTATTCTGTGGATTTTGCAGCAGGGCTGATTGACTCCTTCTATGAAATAACTAGCTTAATGTAAGAGGTTGTGGATAATATCTGTTATTAAAGACAGGTTAGCAGTCTGTTTACACTGCTGGTTAGAACCAGGATGGTAATTTCTTTGCTATTTTATTTTGATTTTACAAGATTACACTTCACAGAAAATCTGAGATTTCCGTCCTCTATCAGAAGTAAATACAGGTGCAGTTGGTTGAATTCCACATTTAGATTCAGAATTCACTTTTATAACCATAACTGCAAAATAGTTCTCTTGATGTTTTTGAGGAAATTGAAATCATTATAAAATATAGGTCAGAACAAAATTAATTAAGATATGCTTTATTTCTGAAGCTTATAATAGCTAACATCTTTATTCTTGCTTCTTTCACTTCTTGAAGAAATCAAGCACAGTAAATGAAATCTGATTTTCAAGAAACTGTTCAGGAATGTAGATGTTAGTATGAAAAGGAAGTTGTATTAACATTATACTTTACACTTCATTTTCAGAAATCTTTTCAATGTGTCTGTCATAATGAAAAATAATAGGAGTCTTTTGAAGACAAAAATAATGCTACCATCTCCCAGTGTCAATTGATGGTTGCGCTTACTGGGTTACAGGTTTTGTCATTTTAGTGAGTTAGGTCATGAAGAAATGAATGGGTGAAATTTCTGTGCCCTTTGCAAAGCAGGGTTACCTCCTGCAACATATTTTCAAACACATTTCTGGTCTAGCTTTAAACAGTTTAGAAGATGAGACTTTACCTCTTAGTGTAGCTGACTGTACCACAGTGTAAGACAACTCATTATTAAAATATGTTTCCTTACAGTAAGACTAAGCTACTTAGCTCAGGAATGCCCTTTTATTATTTTATAGATAGAATTTCATAGAGATTAAAAATATTTAGTAAAAAATTCTATATATTCATATGATACATATGTACAGATATATATAGACACCATAAAACATTCTTACTTTATGTTTTTCGGTTTTTCCCAGAAACACTTCATTTTCTTTCTGCTGTTCCTTAGGATGAGAAAACATTCTGCACTGAAAAATGTTGTGGCATATTGACATTTCTCACAAGCTGAAAGGGGCATATCAACACTTCTTTTTCTTCCATATGCTGGATGAATAGGTTACATAAACGAACCTTTTTGAACCATTCCAAATATTTTTCCCTTACAGTTTCTACAGTAATAATGTTAACAGCATTTCATTATTTTTAATTGGGAAAAATATCTATTCCTTCTGTTTCAAAAGGCTGCTTTCAAAAATATTTTAGATAAATTTAATTCCTCTCCTTTTTTTTAATATTGAGATTATGTGTCATAGCTATTTAATAGTATGTATTTTGCTATAGCTTCCAGTAGAGCACAACAGATGCTGAAGGTATTTCTTTTTCCTCTTTGCTAAGGTAAAGCTTCAACACAGAGAAAGCAAAAACGTTCTAGAATTTCCGTTTCATCACAACTTTGCGGATGAAGAAGGAGGAAGAGTGGCTGAGCTTCCAGTTCTTACAGCTGGCTCTCCTTTTCCAGCAGGTTTGTCACAAATCAGAAACACTAGAAAAGATTTGGTCAATGATGATGGCTAAGATTTGCAGAACAGTCCAAGAACTTTAGCAGATAATTTCTATTCATTTTAGCTAGTGATGCATGGCTAGGTCCAATCCACTCCAGTGTTACAAAAAACAAAACTCAGTCCCTGTAACTGAGCATGGTGCATTCAAGACTGATTGATTGATATCAGTTTGTGACACACAAAAGAGCAAGTATACAGAACTGAAAATATTTAAAATTTTTGAACAGTACTCAGAGTTCAGGTTTTTCTCAACATTGGTTCTCTCCCAGAGGAAAAAAAGGAAATCCAGAGGAAATAACTCTTGTACTGTAATTTCAGATAAGAAGGAGATCCATGGCCCCTCACAACAGAAGCTCATCTGTTTGTGTTCCTAGAATTTCAGACATTCATCTTGTGTGACCTAGCAGTTACATGTCATGAAACTCCTTCGTGCAAGCTGTGCCTTGATCACCTCAAGACTGGATTTTTTTAGTTTGCTCTGTGTTTCTTAACAGGTTTTGTAACCAAAGTTAGTGAAGAATGGAAGAGCTCTTGTCTTAAATGGATATTCTACCTTGAGAATATTCAAGTCTCCTCCAAGTGTTTCCCAGGAGTTAGGAGTTTAGATCAAAGACCATATATTCTGTGTGTTCAATGCTTTTTCTCCTATGTTTTCAAAGCTAGTCTGAAGAAAAGCACTTGGGCAGAAGCTCCTTGAATATGAATTTGAGAAGAGTACTGTTGTGGAATAGTCACTGGGAAAGATTTTTATCTTTTAAATACCTTTTTTTTTTTTCTGTCAGAGCACAGATATTTAATCCTTTACAGATGTTGATGCTCTTCCTGTTGGAGTATTTAACATGAGGACAGATCGTGTTTTCTTTACCTTCTCCCTATATTTTTTCATTCTCAATTGAATGTTTGGGGGATGTGGCTTCTTGGTTCTTCTGGGGGCCGGAACACNCTTTACAGATGTTGCTGCTCTTCCTGTTGGAGTATTTAACATGAGGACAGATCGTGTTTTCTTTACCTTCTCCCTATATTTTTTCATTCTCAATTGAATGTTTGGGGGATGTGGCTTCTTGGTTCTTCTGGGGGCCGGAACACTGGTGTGTTATGCATTTCTCTGGGAGTACAAACCGGTACTTAAACAGTCACCCAAGAAATGCCCATCTGAAGAGTTGTAAGTAAGGCAACATGTCAGTGAATACACAAAATTTCTTGAAATCCTCTGCTGAGGCCAATAACTGCAACTGGTACAGTGTAGAGCAGTCCGCTACTGACTGGGCCATGAGCCACAGGAAATATAAAACTGCCATCTTCCTGACAGAGCTCAGCTTAATTTGAGGTCCGTTAGGCTCAGAGCAAAGATGTGCTTTTTGAGTAACTTCGTATCATCCATAGCCTAGGAACTGTTTCGTAGGAGTGTTACATATTGAAATGCATGCAAGTGTGTGGTAGAGTAATATTTACTTGTTTTTATAACAATTTGTGATGTGTTAATTTTTCTTTTGTTTTCCATCCTGTGTGTGGTTCAGGCCCACTCACAAACTATTTAGCTTATTATTCCTTGTAATGCTGGTTCTTAAATCTTAATTACAACACTTTTATGTACTTTTCTAAGCATTGTAATATTTTTCTTGCCTTTTGAACACTTTCGGCAGGACCAAAAATGAAAATATAATGATAGTAATTTATTAAATAATGTATTTTTTAACTGATTAAGCTTTGGTAAACCTTTGAACTCTTTTTCCCAACAGTGAAAATCTATGTTCTCCATATCACTACGGGAGCATCCCCTGGGTCAGGAACAGATGCAGATGTGTATGTCATGCTGCAAGGCCTTTTGGGAGATAGTGGCAGAAGAAAGTTAATCAGAAAAGGAGATGATTATTTCACCAAAGGAAAGGTATGTTTGTCATTTCTTCATGATATTCTGTACTTTTACAACCCAGCCTGATTCATGCAGACTAAATGGGAGTAGGATGTAGTCTATAAAGTCCAATTTGCAGTGCTCTGTAAGCATATGTGTGTGTGAATATCTCTATCTATCTTATGTGGGAAATAGTGATGCTTATGCAGCTGATGCTAACAATAATGATAAACAAAGTGACTATATCAAGTGCTTTTAGCTTCAATTTTGCAAATATTTAAGTGACATGCCAATGGTTTGCTTGCATATTTGCTTCACAGTACAGTTATAAAGAGGCTCCATTTCCTTTAATGTCTCTTTTGGTGCCGTTCTTCAGGATAAGACTCCTTTCCCTGGCTTTTGCTTTTCAACTGCTAGTCCCACCCCTTATTCTGGGTCTTGGTCTCTCTCCAGTCAGTCATCATCCTCCATAGTTTTCTTAGGTCTACCAAGAGAGTCATTCACTCACTGTGCAGGAGTGAGTGAGTCTCAGAGCTCATAGACGTGGACCAAAGACCAGCACAGCTGCTGAAGATGCATTTGGCTGGAGCCTTGTCAGTACAAAGCTAAATTAGAGAGTTGTGGAATGTGCTGCAGAAATGTGGGCAGATTTACAGCCAAATGCATGCCTTTGCTATAAAACCTAGTCCCTGTTGGAAGCTCTGGATAGAGGGAGTGAAATTTTCAGCTAAAAAGGTCACTAGATTTTTTAAACATGGAATAAACAAAGTGTTTGTATTTTCTGCAGGTCTTTATTTGAAAACAAATTTGAGGATTAAATCAATTTATTAAAGATTCTGAAACAAACATCCGTTACAGAAAATTAGATTCGGAATAGTTAAAGTTTAGAAAAATTAACACCAGTGTCTCGCAACCAGAAATGCTAATCATTTTTTCAATAGACAGCTCTATACTTCTTTTTTGTAGTGTGTGCACTCTTCCACTTTTCTGAAATCTCAGTGAATACTGTGATTATGGTATTCTTACCTGTCCCCCTTTTGGAAATATCATGCTGTAAACAACTTCCTTTTGCTGGTGTTGGCTGCCAAATGAATGAGAGTTCCTCTAAGAAAGTGAGCTTGCAAATCATCTTAGATTGATAACCAAAGCAGAGACATGATATGTGGGATTAGGAGGAGCTCAGCTCCTAACTACTCCTTGTCTCATGAATACAGAGGGAGTTGAAGAGGATCATTACCTTACTGGATTTTACCTACTTGAAATGCTTATTCACAAGAAAAGTGAGAGAGTTATTTAACTTTATTTTTAAGAGACTAAATACTTGTGGATGAGGGTACTCAGTTTTGATAAAGGCGCATTTTTCTTCCCTAATGTTGAAATTCAGATTATGGTTTATTCATAAACTGATTAAATTGGGTTTTAGAGCTGCAGTCCTTTTATCCTCATGCAGTAAAGTATAGTTTATTGTAAGTCTTACTGGATTTCTGCTTAAATCATAATTCCACAAGTGAGCAATCTGATTTCTAGACTGGTAGTTTTTAATGAAGAGCGACCAAGTATGCACATCCAGAAGTACTGCCTAAGAGAACAGAAATGAACTACAAAGAATCATAACCTGAAGGGTGTTTTTATAGTATTTGTGTCTACTAGAGCGTGGCACAGAATTTTTCTGTTTTGCAGAGCTAGCATGTACCCATCTCTTCATTACTTATTTGGCAGCTTTCAGAAGCAGTGTGTGAATGTAACACATTATCCTTTTATTTCTAAAAGTAGATATCAGCATAGGAATATTTTAGGGCCCTAAATAGAAAATGCTTGCAGATAAGTAATAGAGAAACACAGAAAAGTCTTCATTTACTCCTTGTTCAGTGAATATAAAGTAAAGGTATTTAGTTAATTGACAAAGTGTAAATTGATTCTTCAAGAAAGACTCTTGCCTTTGCAGTAACATTTTGTTCATGACATGTTTTGGAAATTTCCCAATGTTTTCTTCGCTTTATAAGTAATCTCCAAAAAGACTCTCAAGTGCAGAATGTCTCTTTCTATACCAGCCCAATCACATATTGTGCTGAGCACCCCTGCAGTCAGAGAATCTGGACTTGGTGGTTTAGGGGATTTTGGAGTATAACAGAAACAGAATTTGCATGCTGAATCTTAACAGTTGTTCTGACATTTTAAAATGTGCTTTTCCTTGCAATAATTTTCCCCCTGACTATACAGTAACAGCTAGTGAACTGGAACAGTGTTTCTGTTAGGAATCACATCAAAATATGGTGTTAGTCTCACAGAATGTCAGGACTGTTACAAACAACAGTTTAGCAATGCAGAAATACATAGAAATGTTTAAATATTCAGGGGATGTTGTAGCAGATTGGAGATACGCTCCTCTCACTTAACAGGTCTTTTAGTTACGTGAACTGAGTTCCATGATAGTAAAAGGCTAAATTAGCTTCTGATATCTGAAAAGTTGCTTTGTGTCTTTCCAAAGTCCTTACACCTGTGAGACCATTAGAGAATGGGTAGATAAATTAATGTGTATGAAATTATTAATTCACCCGTAAGCTCCCTGTAGCTCACCTCATGTCTGAGAGAGTTAGCACCATCACCGAGGGCGCTGAGCTTCTGATGATCTACTCAGACAAATGAGTGTGAGGACTAGTGCTACAAGAGCCCTATTCTTTCAAATTTCTCTGATATTGATGCCTTGTTTGATGTTCTCCTAAAATCTGTAAGGATAGACAAAGCAATCGCAGCGCGCTTCTTCATGCATTTCAGCTTTCATGAAATCCTATTAGTATTTATTCATACTTCATGAGTGAGTTTAAGTCAGAGAAATGTTACCCACTACAAGCACTTTTTTGGACCAAGTATACTCAGTGCAAACATTCTGTAAAAAACAGGGCCCAGTTGTGTGAAATCCTTACAGTATCTCCGTATTGCTTCTGGCACCCAACGTTTTTCAGCGAATGAAATTCTTTGTGCTTCTTTATATGGTCTTTGATAGACTTGGTGTATGTTCTGTCATATGGCTGTGCGTTACTCATAAATTCCCCCTTTGAGAATGTGGCTTTTTTCAGATCAATTCCATCGAAGCCAGCAAACTACACTGAATATGTTATGACTGATATTTAAGTATTTTAATCTCCAATATACTAAGTACTCTAAGTTACTGAAGCAGTAAGATCTCTTGTGAATTGTACTTCATTCTGTTAGTTGTTGAAAAGATATATCTTTTATCCTGCCCTATATTTAGACATCAACTGCTCAGGTTGGTACCATGGTAACTGCAGCACATACAAAAATTGACAGTGAGAGGTGACTGTTGGTGTTCAGTTTCAGCACTCATTTACAGATTAAGCATTGGCAATTTTAAAAAATTAGTTCAGGAAAAAATCTACTTTTGACAGAATACACTAAAAAGGGCCAGAAAGTGGGACAGTGTGCTGTGGCCACTATTAGGAAGTCAATATTTGTCTGCAGCATCCGCATCACATCACATCTAGAATGCTACTGCTTTGTAACTGCAGATAAACCTTCTGTTATGGAAAGCATAAGTGACACAATGATTAAATAATTGCAAAATGCCATTAATCCAAAATATATTAATCGTAGCTGTAGCCTGCTGGCCAAGTTATTGTAGTACAGAAGTGAACAGTAAAATGATCTGGTCACCGAGCAGAAGGATTATTCAGATGGAAATTAGGAAAATATGGAATACCATCTTAGTGAAGGAAAGGCTGGTGGAGGTTGTCAGAAACTGTGAGAAGAAAAGCAGAAAGAAAGAACACATCACTAGGGTTTTACATAACCCTAGGAGACAGGAGTAAATTTATGAGCCATGTGCAGTTCTCAGTGATAACTCCAGGATGGTGTTCCCTAGTCAGTAGTTACAGGCTGTTAGTAATAGGAGGCAGAGCTAGAACATACCATTGCAGACACCTAGTTTGCCTATGTAACACTGGCCAATGGATTAGAGCTCTGTGAATAATTAATTTTGGTTTCCTGACATATTCTTGTCAGGCAAGAAAAAAAGTAAAACTTTGTTGCCAAAAATTAAAAATTGGACAAAATTAATTAACGCTAAAATTAATTACTTGGGGGGAGGGGCAGCTTTCTGTCTATATAGAGATCAAAAATAAATTACTTAGATTACATTTCTAAAGCTGAAATATATTTCACTTAGCTTTAGTTGCCTGTAATGTACACATTTGTTCTAACATGAAGGTTTGAGCTTCTTCTGCAGAAAGGGAGTGAAGTAGATGCTTCCAGGAGGTTGTTATGTTCTGTCTTTATTTGGACATTTGTCTTAAGATGAAAAGAATTATTCTCAAAGCGTACATGTGTCTTTCTCAAGATTTTACAGGGAAATTAACCAATTGTCTGACTATAGACTTTTTTTATGCAAGAAAAATTGGATGAATGAATTCTACACCATGTTTTATTTCAGTTTTTTAATAAACAATGTAACTCAAATAAATTACAGCTAACTTTTTATTAGCTTGATCAGCAAAAAAAATTGAAGTCAATCCAAGTATGCATTTTTCAGCAAATAAAATATTCAACCATTTTCTTCATGCAGCAAGAACTGAATTAACTTCAAGTTAAATAGTTTAGAAAATACATGTAACAGAATGAATGACTTCCAGTGATGAAGTGCTCATCTTGTTGAAAAGTTGTTTCAAAGCTTCACTATCCTTTTTTAAAAAAGATTAACACTATTTGCTATATAAATTTGTGAAGCTTTAACTTCTAGGAACTGGATTTTGACTTTTGACTGTTAGCCTGGATAGCTTGCTCACACCAAGTTTCTGCTGCCTGTGACAGTATTTATGACAGTAAACAAATCAGTATGCCTTTGACAAGTTAAATAGATTACTGCTTGATTCACTGGAAGGCAGGCTTTCCAGTGATTTATTAACTTTCGCAAATCTTCTTTAAGCACTATCCAATTTAGCACCCAACTTCTTCAAGTGTCATAACTAGCAATTGTTCTTGCTTCATCCCTAAAATCTTGTTTTCTTCCAGTTAACTCGTGAAAACATTAAAGAGTATAAGCTTATTAACTGGCCTCATTACAATGAAATGTGCTTGAAAATATTATCCGTTTACAGCTGCACTCAGAGACTTATCAGTTAGATGTTTTATTGTCACATTATCAGCCAGATTGAGCCTACCTGAGAGTCATTTGAATATTGGATTATGGTGTCTTCATCAAAATATTATACAATCATACGTGTTACTAAAGTTGAAGAAAATTACATGCATCCTATTTTCTTTGCCTGTTAAACCAGATCTCAAACTTGGACCATTATTAAATCAGTCCAACAATCAGGCTGCACCAGATGGGTTTGAATTTGTCCAGTGATGCCTGTCTTTGGGGTATTTTGCTTTGCTTTGCTTTGTTTTGTTTTGTTTTGTTTTGTTTTTAAATTCTATGGTGTAATATAATGTGTGTTTACAGATTTGGATGTGGCTGGTGGTATTGGTCTCCGTAGCAGTCCTTCTGCATTTTATTAAATGCATTTTACTTGAAGTATGATTGAAATGTCCTTTACAAGTGAGTTGAATCGTCATAGCTGCTGATTATTATAATGTACCACTATTATTTCTTACTCTTGTTGCTGTTCTATGCATACAAATCCTGTTTCAAAAAGATTCTGTTCCATTTATACTAAGCAAATTAACATAAGGTCAGTTCAAGGCAAATACTATTTGGTTTTTTTAACTGTTCTTATTCTTTCATTTATTCTTCACGTATCTTGTTGAAGATGGATGAACCATGATAATTGTAGGTTATCAGAAATCTCTAATTGTACATTGGCTGTAATTTGAATTAACTTAATTTTTTTCATGAAAATATAAAGTTTTCCAATTAATTTCTGGATGAGAATTTAACATAAAACAAAAACATACTAGCAAAAAGATATGAATTTAGGAGTAAATAGAGATTGGCTTTTTCAGATGCATGGAAAACCCTATTTTTAAAGAAGTGTTTGTACAGAAAACAGATTACAAGATGCTGAGGTGGCAGTCAGATGCACTGTTCATCCTTCCATTGAGCTGGACCAAGACTACTGCTGGCAGAGTTTGTCACCGCTGCTGCTTACCAACCAACGTTTCCAACCCTTAAGTCTGCTGGCATGGTGACATACAGTCACCCTGTCCAAATGTTTATTTAGTTTAAGCAATTAATATTGTTAATAGTTTGGGATTTTTCACTTGGTCTATCTTGCTAAAATTTGGCTGGAGATAAGCCGATTGTGTGGTTATGGTGGCACAGCTAAAAAGGTGTTAATCTGCATCTAAGAGAAGGTAGTGATGTGACAGGCATTTGGGATAGGGTGGGGGAGTTCAGTTCAGCACAACTGGAGGAGCCCACGGGATCACAATCTGAAGGGTGGCGTCTCAGCAAAAGGTATTTTTGTCATTTGTCTCCTACAGGAATGTTCAGACACTGTTTCTGATTTGGGCTCAGTGTTACAGTGGCCTTTATTTTGCCTCCCAGTGCTGAAACTCTTTTGTTTTCGGTAGAGTTTCTCCAGATTAACAAGTGAGATCAAAATAATCAGGCAGCAAATCAATAGGTTTGCTAAGCTTAATAGAAAAGGTCCTTTATCTAGACACTCTAACAACTTTTCCAATAAAAGCCTATTAAAATGATAGTAACATTAGCAGTGTGGGAAATCGCTTGTGCATACAGGTTGATAAAATTAAGCATATGGTGTGTCTCAATGTGCCATTTTCAGTTCTGCTGGGAATATCGTCATTAACCAACCATCAAGTCTCAATACTGAGCCTATAAAATGATTGACATTTATAAAGGTAAATATTGCACAGTGACTGTTCAAATGCTTCTTCTGTTACAAGAGCTATTGCAACTGCTACAGACAGTGATATGTTACCAACACTGACACTGAAGAGTACTGAATAAAGTCAAACCCCGTCATAGATTCAAAGGAAATGCTCAAAACATGGGTCCCAGGATAAAAAGAAACTTTAAATAGTCTGAAAGGGTCGCTGGAATGGTTGTTTTTGAGGATTTTTTCGGTGCTTGGTTTCTTATCCAAGAAATATGAAAAGTGTCGATTCTGGTTTTGCTAGGGGAGCTCTTCTGGTTCGCAGAGGATGTATGGCTCTCGCATGGTCAGTCTCAGCTGCTCAGTCTTGGAGAATATCTTTCTTTCTACCAACAGTTTTAGTCAAGAAAATTTAGTGGGCTGTACATGCACGCAAATTGTTTTAATACTCTTCTGAGAAAATTCAATATAAGCTCTGCTGAATTAGACAATATGTATTATTATCAATATTTAAGGTGACTTTTCTCCATTCAAACCTAATTTGCTAGTAGTAACTAAAAAAAAATTAACATTTTTCCCTCAGGGAGAAAGACAGAGTTTTATGTTCTGTAGGTTGACCTGTCTTCTGTGGCTTTTCTCCCCCTCTCTCTTTTTGCAAAAAAAAAAAAAAAATTAAGCTTCTAGTAACTTAAAAGGTCCCTGTTTGTAAATCAGGTAAGAGGTAGAGTATCACATGACATGTAAGATGACCTGTCAACAACTCAGATATTACCTATATTTTATGACTAATCTGTGGTCTGAAATGAATCCACAAAAATATTAGCTAAATTATTAATAATGATTTAATTTCTTAAAATTACAATGAACTATATGTCATAACCTGTCTATTTGCAGACATCTTGAAAGGAGAAAAGCAGATTAAATTTGGCAAATATATTGTCTCTAGCAAATTGTTCATCTAGCTCTAGCAATTATAGTTGCTGCTCTTTCTCGATTCTTTTTTGGTCTCTTGACTACAATAGAGTTCATTACACTACATAGATTTTCAAATGTACACACAAAGAGAAAATGTAATCTTCTCTGTAAAGTGAGTTTACCCCAGTTGTCACAATTCCTAGTCTGGTTAATAGTTTTTCAACTTACAGTTTATTAAGTGGTTGAATCCTCTGCAAATTTGACCATGGATTTCTGAGATTTTACGTGTTCTAAAATGGGCTCATTTAAATTGCACGTTGGCAAATGATGAAGTAATGAGTCTAATGCAAACCAAACATCCAAGTTTTCACAAATGTTTATTCAGCCAAAATATACTTGTTCTTGGAGGAAAAAGGATTTGGAAAACCTTTCATGCATTCTCTATAGATACAAACTTGCTGTTACCTGTGGCTGGGTTATGCAGGTTACGAATATCCCGAAGTACATGCTGCACCTGAGCTATTAAGTACTCTCAGAAACACTACCACTAGGGAGCATGGTGTGCAAATACTTTTGCTGATGTTGTGTCAAGTTTTTCTAGTTTAATAGAATTTATTAACTGTCAAGCTTAGTGTAAGTCAAACCCAACTACCCTTCTTCTGGAGACAGCACAAGTCTAGAAGTCTGCAGCATATTGCCTGTATTTTTCCTGTATTCTTAACTCTCTTTCCTTTCCAAAAGTGGATCGCTGACAACAGATTTTTTGGAGATGCTGATGATAGTGTCACTAAATTAGTCATCATCTGGAAAACTCTTTTCTCTTAAAAATAAATCTATTCAAACAAGTATTCTAATCTGACAAAAGATTCCTCATATGTTACCAATGAAATAAATAATGCATTAATATAAGCATAACCATTTGCAAGGATAAGCAGTAATTTTTAAGATAAATTTTCACATCTTGGGAACTTAAAATATTTATTTACTAACAGAGACTGAGGTCTGTAAGTTTCATTTGAGTTTATCTGTGTTTTTCATCCACCTTCTAGCACTGTGTATTTGTAATATGTTTTGTTTAATAAGTGTTAACAAACCATTCTATCTTACTGAAGCATGATACTGTAACTCTATCCAATTAAAGATAGAATAGAGCAGTGATCAAACTCATATCACGATTATGGTAAATTGAGAGTTCAGATTAATGGTATTCAATCATCAGATTAGTCCAATAGGTAGTAAGATACAGTTGTGGTGTTGACAACAAACATTACTTCTTTGACTTAACTATGGAAAATGTGAAGAGGAGCCTCTTTCCCCGCAGTCCTGCACTCCAACTAGAATTTCAGCCCTTCCAATGTATTTGCTCCACTGCTGAAGTACATCATTATCCTGAGAACCTTAATTTCCATCTTATGCTTTTGCCGGTCTAAATTCACTAAGCAGCTGATAACCTTGACTCATTGTGAGGAAATACAGCTATTCAAGTGCCTCTTTAACACTTTTTCCTTAAAATAATTGTCAGCTTTCTGTTCTCATTTTCCCCATTCACACGATAACATAGAGGTGACAGTGCAGGTAAGATGGCTAGATGATGCACTATAGCAGTTTTTGAATAACACTACCTTCCACTCTAGAAGAAGCCACGCAGTAATTCCATGACAAGTTGGTGATTATTTTTAGGAAGCTTTTAAAGGTGTAGTTCACAAACACACACATTCGTATGCACATATATTAATGAAAAATGAAAAAGGAAAATTAACTCACCAAGACTAGAGCTGAAGAAATGAGTTTGAAATATTTCTGTTTCCAGAGATTCTTGTTTTTAAAAATATGTGGTCATATATTATCTGCAATTTCAAGCTCAATATTTTAATTCATGGAGGGTCTCATCAAATTGCAAGCTGGTCAGACTGGTTTTGTTAGTGACACAGACTTGTGGCTGACGGAGCAAGAGAACTGCTTTTCTCTGCTTCATCTCTGCATAACCCTTTGAACAGAGATTGTTGCCCTCTTGCTCTGACTAAGCAACTTCAGAGTGGGTTAGGTTGAGAAGACTTTTCAGGACTGAAGTGTTTTTGATCTTTATTGTAATCCAGTCCCTTCAAAAACGTCTTTATAGCTCTATATCATGCTATAAGTTCCATCACAAATAACACTAGATTTTACCAGTTATCAACCCTAATAGAACTGAGATAATAATTCATAAATCTGTAAAGCAAAACAAGTGGAACGTCTCTATGCTAAGAAATTAGTCTGTTTTTCATCTGAGGAAGTAGGTGTAAGACCTACAAAAAAACCAAAATCACATATTGTGAAAATGTTTAATGTCTGACATTTCGCCGTTTTCTTGAGAGATCTTCAGTGTTCTCAACATTTTTAACATATTGTGGACTTTTAAGTGACAAAGAATAGTTGAACTAATTTAAAAGTACAATTTTATCTAATATTTTTCCTTAAATTAAATTGATTTTATTAAAACTATCCTACAAGTATTAATTCAAATCTGAGAACAACTTTGCTATTTTTCCTAAGAGAATAAAATACTGTTCTGTGATGTTCACTTCTGCCCCTCTCATTCCCTGCATTTCGTCCCTCCAAAGGGAGCCCTAAGGGTCTATTCGGTTGAGAGTAAGACATGTGTAAAATGCTATTCCTGTAAATCATTAAATGTGAAATTTGAGAAGGAAAATCTCTCAGAAATTTAGCATGAGCAACTGAGTGTGGGGAAACTGAGGTGTTTTAGCAGTACGCTGCAGAACCACAAAGGTAATACTGCTTAATGCAAGATTTTAGTGTCTTTAAACTTGTCATCTCTGATTCTGTTGATATTTATTGAATTAGTGAGAAAAAAAATCCTAATTTTCCTCTCGCTTTCATATTTCAAAATACAGTATTAATTTAGTTTGATCGTTCTGTTTCCATATGTCTGTTTGATTCTGAATTTTTCAGGTGGATGTTTTTCAAGTGGAAGCAGTAGATGTCGGGACCCTGCAAAGGATGGTGGTTGAAAAAGGGAAAGGCTCTGACTGGCTTCTGGAGAAGATTGTTGTGAAAGAGTCAGCAGTTGCAGGGACAGAAACATTGTTTATGGCTCAAACATGGCTAACAGACAGACGAGATGGAAAAAGATTTGCCTCAGTAACTCTGAATGCCACAGGTCAATATTACCTTCAAACCATCATTTGCTAAGAAATTTGTTCCAAACTGCAGAATGTAGCTATGTGATTTGCTTCTATAAACAAGTTATGGTTTAAAATATTCCAGTAGACTGTTGTCATTACGTAGGGAATTAGTGTATCTGAACACTGTTGGGTTTTGGTACTATTTAGTAATCACTATTTGCCAGAAGATAACTTCTGCTTTGTTACTCCAGATTTACAGTGGCATAAATGGCAAGAAATTTGGCCTCTTCTCTTTACAAATTGCTGCCTCTCCAAGTCTTCTACTTTGCCACTTGCAAACAATTTATTAAGCTTTGAATACTTCTGCCAGCTACTTGCCAGGCATAGTAAAAGCGAGGTAAATAGTAGGGCAAACTATGTACAAGCAGTGGAGAAAATGGCTCCATTGTATTCAAGAAGACGGTTTTACATTATTTATGCCACACTGTTTGGATAGCTTTTGCCAGAAACTAGACATACTTTTGGCTGATGGTGTGTGGGTAATCAGTCCACAGAGGAGCGGTTTTGATGCCGCTGCCTGTGACTGCACTCTTTGTTAACACAAGGGGATGTGCATCCTCCCTCCCTGTGCCATGCTTTCAGTACATAGTCTGGTGTGCAAGCCAGGAGGGAGCTACAGCACACCCCAACCAGATCAGGAGGCAACCAAAGCCCAGTATGCACCTTTAAGACTGATGTATTTCTTATGATCCTGTCCCTAAGAGAAGTAAATAGACTGTATAGATGAGTCCTTAGATTACAGAAAATATTCTCTTTCTTTTCCTCCTAGCACCCAGGGCACCTCTGCGCACTGTAGGCCGCTGGCATGATGGCGCTTGTCCAGCAATAGCCTATTGAGACTTAGTAGAACTCCAGCACAATCCATTTCCTCTGCTTTATCATCTCTAATTTTTGATCATTTGAAGACTGGAAGGAAAAGGAGGAAGCTGTTATTGTGCAAAAGCAAATAAGTTCAGTTTTGGTTTAGATTGTATATTGTGATTTTTCTGAATAAAATACAGGAATATTGAGTGTATTTAAGGATACAGAACATGGTTTTATTCAAATAATTTAAAAAAATGTTTCTGTTTATACCAGAATGAATTGATTTGGTTGAAGGACAAAGTGTTCGTGTGAGTTTTTTTATACAATAATTGGCAAATCCAAACTTGCTTGTGATCTCAAAAGGCAGATTTCCACCTTTGGTTCAGGCCTCTATCTAATGTTTACAGGTAGTTTTGGTCTATATCAAATCCCACTGAAATCGATGTGAGCTGATAATAGTGGGAGGAACATCATCCCCTAAAATGGGCGTTCAAAACATCCAGTTAGTTCTGATTCATCCAGAGCATAAATTGCATAAATGAAACAGAAATGCTTTAAAATGAAAAATACTTGAATCTTCATGTTACAACCATTTCATAGTAAAGAACTAGCTCCACAGTCAGTTCATTAAACAGGATGATATGTAGGAGATGATGCTTAAGTAGAAAATCACATTGTACACTTCCTAGTTAAATCTTTAATCTAAATGATAGAATACTCAGTCAATTGCCTCACTAGAGATGAATACAGGCATTTAGTATAATTTAGACACTGTTCTACAAAAGTATTAATTTGGTCTTCAATCTTTTTTTAATTAGAAATTCAGGAGAGGAGGAGCACTTCTGCCTGGCCTTTAGGAAAAGAGCAAATGAATTCAGGTATAGCTTCTGCCATTACATTTACTTTTATTCATTGATTCTGAAATAATAATGTGAGGCTATTTTCATCACAATATGTCATTACACTTACTAGTACTGACAACATTTTCCTCTTTGCAATAGTAAGAAATGGCAATAGGCTTAGGGAGCTGATCAGTACCCAGATGAAGTGCTTATGTGTTAATGCTCCCCATGTCTTAGGAATTTTATCCCAGGTACTTTGGTTAAGATAGGAAAACAGAAACACCTTTAATCTTTATTTTTTTCCTTATTTTATTTGTTCAGAAGGCAGATGGAGGATTTATTTCACAAAACATCAAGAAGAAACAAAAACAGACTTTGAAAAGTTGTCAGAAAATATATCCAAGTTGGTTATGGTTTTTTATGGAAGCTACGGCAAGTCAAATACGGTTTCCATGGAAAACAAAGTGGAACATCAGGCTAAGAACCAAATAACATATGATGTAAAATAATATATAGATTTGTCTATATTTGAATTTTCTTTGAGTTTCCTTTTAAAGAGAAATAATCATGTAGTGCTGTAAATATTGCAGGTATTATTGTTTAAATGTTCAAGAAAGGCAGAACTGAAATTTTAAGTTGCACACCAGATTTCATTTTAAATTTTTGGCTTTCTCAAGTTCATGATGATCAAGCATATTCTTTTCTTTATCAACAAATAGTCATAGTTAATAATGCATATGAATTTAAAGGACATTAAGTATTCACATTTAGAAATCAGTGCAGTATGTAACTTGACTATGATAGAATAATTACAATGAATGCCCCTAGAGTATAAAGCTAATGTTTCCTTAAGTGCTTACAGTCAGCTTGGTCCTGCTGCCTTTGAACTCAATGGGACTTTTAGCACCAAGACTGATGTAAATGGGGGGGCTAGGTCTGTGCTGACCCCTTTAGAGAAAACTCCTCTGTTCCTGTAAATTAGCTATGCATGTATCTATAGATCTCCATTTGGATGCTGATCCACTGTTTTGTTGCTTCCTAGATACATTTACCGTCTGATTTGGGAATGATTTATAAAGTGAGACTTGGTCTCCAGAGTTTGGAATACAGCATATCCCAGTTGTCTCTTCATCACTTTAAAATGCAGAACACATTAACTCTGGATACCTTTAGTCTCGTCATAAATAAAACACTTCCTCTTTCTCTTAATGGAGACGGATGGATTGAATTCCCTGTAGAGTGGCCATTAAAAGAAGCACTTTCTGGTAGGTATAAATCTACTTTAAAGCAGTAGAGTGGTCTAGGAGGTTAACATGTCCTAATATTACAATCGAAACTTTTATCAAAACAGAAAAATTTATTGTCTTGTTTTCATGATTCATCAAGTTTGGATAAGAATTTTAAATGTATGAAGGAAAATACTATCCACTCAGCTTAATTTCTGTACCATAAAGTAGGAAATGTGATATTCATTTGATTGCACAGAACCATTATTATATGCTACAAAGAACAGTTTATAAGAAATATTCCTTTCCTGCAATATTGTAATATTTCTACTTTCCTTTATTTAGTCCTCAGCTGCTCATATTACTGACATTAACAACATGATTTTTATAGCTCATTTACAATTAAGTGATTTTTTTTGTTTGCACATTCCAAACAAAGATTCTCAGTAAATAACAACTCAAAACTACATGTAAGCATCAGCTTTATTACCTTCATACACTCCAAAGAGTTATGCCTGTTAAAATTAGCTCAACACTTGTCTTGCATAAGTCACCTTAGTTAAGCAAAATAAAAGCAAACCTTTCACCTAAAATCCACCATATCTTCCATATCCTTCTAATGTGGTGCTTACTGAATGCCACCATAAGACAGAACAATTCTCAATTTAATAAACAGGCCAAATTAAGATACTTAACATTCAAATAATTTGTGCCTGAGTTTCATGCAGACAACAAATGAGTTACCTGGGTAAAGAATAAGTCAGTTCATCCAAAGCGAGTTGAAGTAACTGTTAAATGAACTACCCCAACATGCTTTGAATTGGATTTTATGGCCCAGTTTTGGTGAGGTGTTTGCATGTGTCTAAATGTAAGTATGCAAGTAATTTCAGTAGAATTAACAGGGGTTGAGGGCTTTTTTGCATATTTTAGCTGCAACTGAAAATTTAAATTTCATCTTTAGCCTTTAGATTTTATATTACTTAGAGCTGTTATTTTCACTTGAAGTCTTGCACAGTATGGGTACAGATCAGGGTTTAACAGCTTTCATCTCCCACACACAAGATTGAAACAAAAAGGACCTTCAGATTAACATAAAGCACATGAGCATGCCCCTTGCAAAAGACTGATCACTCTCACATGCAGAAGTACTTACAGTATATGTACAAGCACACAGAAATGGTGAGAGAAAGATGCAGTGTGCGTGGTAAATGGGCAGTGAGACTGGAACCCTCGTGACGTTGGTTCTGACTCTGGCTCTGTCACTGATCTCTTGGTTGAAAAAACCACTTCCCTACTCTTTGCTTTCTTTTTTTTTTTTGTAATGTTTTCCTTCTTTGTAAAATACTTTGAGATAAAGAGACAAAAAAATTCACAAAAAATAATAGGTATTTTATTACTTACGTGTTTAGGTAAAAGAATAAACAAACAAAATAGCTCATCTCTGTTGCATTTATTTGTTTCCACGTGTGCTCTAGAAGTCTTCAAGGAGGTATTTGTAACACAGTGAAGAAAAAAAACCTAGAACAGTGAAAAAACATATTCCCCTCCAATCTTTGCCATTTTATGTCCAAGAGAGCTTTAAGCAGCTCCACAGCAGATGACACATGTGGAGTTCAAAGTGATCCTTTACACACAAACATACTTGCAATTTTTTGAGCAAAACGGATCTGCTTTTCTGTCAGCTTTCTAAATCTAACTTATTTTCTCCTTGGTTTTCTTTTTCTCAGCTAAAAGCAAACCCAGTATTGTGTTAATGGGAATGGAAAGCAGCTGATCATAATCACCTTAACCAGAAGCCGTGTGCTGTTAAATTTCAGAAAGAGCTCTGTCATTCATAGAGTGCCTTAGTATTTCATCTTAGTTATCTTTTCCTTTTCTTATTTTGTACTTGGGATTGTGATGATGCATATGCTAATGGCTAACTGAAACCGTCAAAACAAAGTTGATAAAATACAGTGCAGACTCTCGAGATCTGGCTGTGCACACTCGTGACTTTGGGTGTATTAATGGGGAGAGGCCTCCAGCTGAGTATATGCATAAATAGTTACTCTTCAGTGTACCTTCCTTTGAGATGCTTACACCTCATGAATCCCCAGGGATGAAATGATGCGCTCTCTCTCTCTCACATACAGGGCTGTACAGAAGGTGAATTTTGCACTACTGTAGCTTTTACGGCAAAACACTTAAATATTGAAAGGGTGAAATAAAAATGTATTATGCTACTTTCAAATAGCTGGTTATTTTCACAAAGTTAACACAGAGCTGTAATTCACACTGAGATGAAATCACTAGAATTGTATAAAATTAATGGAGTTGTAACATTTATATATGTTATCCTTATTGTATGTAACTTTTTTTCAGAGATTTCTTTCATCTTTCCCCTCTCCACTCTATTCAGTACACTACAGAGATAAAAGCTTACTTGCCCACATTTGCCCTAAGATGGCCTGATCCCCCTACCTGAACGAAGACCACCATTTAAGCATTTTAGCCCTCCTCCTTTGCCTATATTAGAATCGTAGAATTGTTTAGGTTGGAAAAGACCCTTAAGATCATAGAGTCCAACCACTAACCTAACACTGCCAAGTCCACCACTAAACCATGTCCCTAAGTGCCATGCCTACATGTCCTTTAAATATCTCCAGGGATGGTAACTATCAGTCTCCTTCAATCGCCCTTCTTTGTACAATGTACTCTGCCAGTTCTACCCACTGTATAATCCGATCCAAAGTTCTTTCAACTCAATCTCTAGTTGACTAAGTGTGTCAGGACCATGATAAGACAATAGATCTTACTTGCCTTGGCCAGACTCACCTAGAACCTCCAGCCATGATGGGCATAGGATGTCCATTTAAGATCATGCCTGAGCTGTTCAGACATGCATCTGTCTCTAGTCCTGTCTCTGACACTGTCTTTGGGATGGAACTTGGACCTATGCTGTAGCCTTTCTTTCAGTCCTGTCTCTGGCCCTTTCTCATGCTACTCCCATCTTGCCACCAGGATGGATCCCGGAACTTTTTCATCATTTGCTGCATCTGGGACTGTTGACAGCTCTGCCTGACACATGCAGATGCTGCAGGGCTGTTACCTGGTCAGTGAGGGCACTGCCTGCACTGGGGTTGTGCTCAGCTCCTGTCTTGTCCACCCTCATAGGGCAGGCCCACTCTTGTTGCTCTCTGACACAGTGATCGAAGAAACAAGCCTTCTAAATGCAATTCTTTCACCCTTGTTTTGGGCTGGTCCAGCCTCACTCTCAAGTTTTAGATCTGAGAGACTGTGGCAAAACAGAGGTCAGGTAAAATAAAAAGTGAACATTTAGAAAATTAGAGTTATAGCCAAAAACATCACCACACAGGTTTCTTTGTTCTGTGTAGAGACCCACTCACTGCATTGCATCCCTGACAAAATACATTGTTTCCTCTTTGGACTCTTCATCTTGGTTGTAACACCGCCCACCATATTCCATACAGTCCTTGTATTTAACCTTTTCTCTTATATCTTACCATGCCATGATTTGTTGTTCCTTAGGCAGCATCAATTTTTTATTTCCATTTTAAACCTATCTGTATCCTCTGCCACTCGGGCTTTTCCTAAGTTTTACTTTTACATGTAAAACTGAATGCCTTTTTGGCACTACGGATTTCTTTCCACGCACCTGCTTAACTACAACAGGCATGCAACAAGGGTCTGTTCCCTCTCTCCTGTTGCCCATGCTGGGGAAACAGGCAAGGCCCGTAGAACAGAGCTAATTCCTGTACTGGACTCAGTGTTTCAGATGACCATTAGCTCTGAAAGATGATAATAACAGTTTGTTATCTGCTTTACCTGGGCTTTGTCTTCTTGACTTT
>VZSC01010590.1:52806-69257 GCA_013398225.1 Steatornis caripensis
ACCTAAGCTCTGAGCCACTTTCCACAGAAATCTTCTGTAAGGTCAGGATTCATCCCCTTCTACCAGGGCATCTACAGAAATAAGGAGATGGCAGGTAGATGATTAAAAGAAGTAAATATTCAGAACTCTTGCATCATTTGGGTCTATGAGTAAAAGGTAAATGAATACAAACAGATGCTTTGTGTATGTGTTCAGTTTCAAAGATGTTCAGGTCTTGTTATCTTGTCTTCAATTAAATAACTATAACCATTGCATAAATCACAATCAGCCCAAATTCGTGGGTGACAACTTCAGCTGAGATAGATTTGTCTTCCTGAGCCTCCTCCATAGTCAGTGGATGTGCTCCATCCTAGTGAAGTTCAAAGCAGCAACTTGGATGCTCTGAATCACACGCGAGGAGCTTCTCTCTCCATCTTTTAGATGATGAATTCTGAAGAACTTGTCTCTCTAGCTAAAGTTAGTCGTTGTAAAGATTCCAGAAGTGATTGGTAAGTCTGAGACTTATAGGATTTTATCTATTAGGCATTTGCCATTAAAAAGAAAAAGGCAACTGACTGTGGTAATTTTTCCATAATATGGTACTGTTTCAAACAACATAAAGAATAGGCATGCTTTTCTCTAATTTAATGCAAAGTTTTCAGCATCACCAGTGTTTATAGGTACAGGACAAAACTAAGGGAAAATTGAAAAAAATTTCAATTCTACTGTCATTTTCAAGTGTTTGAATGTTTAATTACATCTGACTGCACATTGCTATGCTGTCGAATAGCTGTGCGAGGTTGTGGCATGGTCTTAACAAGATCCCTTTCTGCTTGTTATTGCAGTGGTTACATATCATCTAACAGTATTTTCTAGAAATATTTTGAGCGAGAGAAATTTAGTGCATATGACTGCGTGTATATATGGTACTCATGGTGACACAGGGGACAGATCACTTCTCTGGTCATTGCAGAACGTCCATCAGGGAGAGGACAACGAGGTACTGTGTCTTAAAGTACTTTAAAATTTATCCTTTAATCCATTCTTCTACTTTTTATATATTATTTTCAAATCTTGCTATATAATTAAGTAATGTAGTTTAAGATTGTAATACTGAATAATTTTATTTTAGTCATTTGTAGTTATCGTGGATGCTGTTGAATTGGGAGAGCTGGACAAAGTTGTTCTTTTGATCAGCAGTAAAACAGGTAAAGTACTTTTGCTGCTCTCTAAAGTCAGTGATGTGAATCACACACCTAGCCTCCTGTTAAAGGCAATGGAATCACTGACAGTTAAATCCTGATTAAATTCTTTGGCTATTTTTGATAAAAGGTAATATTTTATAATGCAAAACCCTATATTAAAATCCTTGATTCTAAAGGCTATATCATTATTGCATCAAGAAAGTAAACTATTCCTTTCCATACAAGAAAGGAAAATAGAAAATTAAGATGAATAATTATATTCTATTAATACGTAATCTATTAATAAGTGATCTGGAAGAATAATTATAGCTCATGTAAGAAACTGATATTGTTTAATTGTCCTTCTGCTGTTCAATTATTTTCACTGTTTTCCCCACCTGTTCTGTTTTCTCCCTGTGACATTCGGAGCAAGATTTCATCCCTATCAGGCAATCAGCAGTTTTGTCACTGAATTTCATTAAAATCATCATAAGGTTAACACCTCTTTGCCTCATCCATAGGATGACTATCATGCTACAGAGGAATATTCAAAGAATTAATTGTAAAGTTTTTTGAAGTCTTTTAATGAAATTGGCTATATAATTGCAAGTCGTTGCGATGTGTTATAATTGACCATTTTCAGACAGCTTTCTAGGAAAACAAGGGGTTTATGTTTGCACTTTATCCCTGCCTTTTTTGTTTGCCCATCTGTTGACTCCTCACAATAACCTTTTAGACTCACCACCCGGTTTCAAACAAATCTGTAAAATGTGTGTAGCTGTCAAAGAGTTTCGGGCAGCGAGCACACTGGTTGGATGGTCAACACATCCTGCACCACAGCACAGTCTGCCTTCACTTCTGGGGACTTCAGAGAGGCCGTGGTGCCAAGCTGAAGTTACTATAGAGGGTAAGGGAAGGAGAGGGACAGCTCTGCCATCCTGCTGTCAGGGAGCAAGGCGTATAGCTTGCCACTTAGTGTCCCACAACTTTGGTTGTGCAAGTTAACTATGGCCATCTGTCTGAATGACAATCACTGAATATGGCAATTGCATGTTGCCAAAGGGCACCACAGAGAGCGTGACAGGCAAGATTTTTCCAGTCGGGTTGGAAAACACGATTCACAAAGGAGGGACTTCAAGGCTCATTGGCTCTGTGTGTGTTATGAAGAGAGGATTGGGCAGATGCATAATACATTTCTTCCAGAGGAGTTATTTAGAAGATAAAGCACTTTAGGTGAGTAAGGGTGCCCATACTGTATCTAGGCTTGTTTGGACTGAGAGTAGTTTGGACCGAGACTAGTTTGGACCAATGCTTATAACCAAAAATACCCAAACACAAAAGCTCTTTAGCTTTTACTTGGTAGTAGGAAGTAGAAGACACCAGAATGCAGTTTGCTGAACAGGGCTGAAGGGGCACGTAATAGAAGAGAAGGGAAAATTAATAGTCTTCATGACTAACTAGTGACCAGAGATTCAGGCTGGTGTTACAGACAGCATGTAGCTGAAGCCCCTAGCAGAAAATTCAAAAGGAAGTGAAAGTCGAAGAGCAATCTTTCTCAAACAGGAAAGTATACAGTAAATTGCTGAATTTCGTTCATACATGCCATCTCACAAGATCCTCTTTGTGCTGCATGTGGAATGGAGATCCAACCGTCTTGTCAACCAGTCAATGATAGGTATTTCTGCTCTTCCTCCTCAAATGTGCCTGCCTTATTCATGCTGAATGTTTTCTGCATGCCTGTCCAAGGATGGTGAGGACAACACTCCTTTGCTTCACTTAGACAAAGGCTTACTCCTAAATTTCTAAGTTGATGTTTCAAGTAGGAACAAAACAAGGAATGTTATGATGATTCCAGGATTTTTAAGTCAATTGTTGGTCTTCATACATTAATGAATAAATGATATTTTAATATAGAAGGAATGACACCATTATATCAACAACAAACTCTACCTAATTCCTTGACATGCAGTACAATGTTGCTACTATACTTTATTTCCTTCTTTGTAGACTGCAAGCTGGACATTAAAAAATTGCATTTGAAAGAAGCTGTAAAAGAGCATCCTATCTATGTATTTGAAGTGAATGAGTAAGTATATTATGCAAAGCTAGTGATTTTTTAGTAATTTTATAGTATAACAGTTGAAAACACTGAGCGGACATTGCATTAAAATGACTCGCAGAGTGTTCAGTGAATGGATATTTTAAAAATAAGTCCATCTTTAACTGTCCCACATAAATTCATAGGATTTTTTTAAATTAGTGTGTGATTTACTTATCACAAAAATATATGCGGTTTTGTTTTTCAGAGCATTTTCTGTGGATGCAAATAAGACCAAAATACAGAGAGAAATCCCGGTATCTTTTGTTATTAGAGGAGACAAACAAAAGAATGACATAGATAACAACTTACATAAAGAAGGAAGTCAAGCAAGAAATCTGACAGAGTATACTATTAAAGTATACACAGGTGACAAAAGAGGAGCAGGGACTGATGCCAATGTGCATATTATTTTATTTGGGAATGAGGACAAATCAGAGGTATTTCAACTCTCTCAGTCACAGGAACATCAAGACCCCTTTGAAAGAGGCAAGGTGAGTACACAGTTTTTATAGGGTGTGTCCATTTCTGGAATGGAAAAGCAAACTTTAAATCTACGCAAGACATTTATGGAATGCTAGATGTTTATCTCTGCAAGATCTTTATATCTCTGCATTTCACCTTTTCACCAGAGTAACCAGGGAACATTTTACGTCTATCATATCTAACTGACTGTTGCTCTTCTGCGTCTTAGTCCCAAACACATCATGATATTGCATCCACTCATCTGTCCAATTAAGCATTTCCTTGATCTGAAATGCACAACGTGCATTGCCTGTGCATGTGCATATATGTGCAATATCCCTTGCTGTTACACAAACTTTGAATATTGTGCTTAAGAATACATCAGTTTCTTACATCATTTTACTTTGCTATGGAAACTGATGCTGTGAGCCTCACTGAATGTATAAGTGTATAATCAGATAAAATGGAACCATGCACATCAACCTGATTCTGATATCCATCATGCTTTAGGCTTTTCAGAGACCCCTAGTTCAGATACAGATACTTGCATAAGAATGCTGATTCTCTGCATGATGTCCTAGTGTCTTAGCAGAATGTTCTCCTATTTTAATAAACATATTATTCTGGCAAAGGAATTTCTTTAAATGTAATGACTGAATTAAAGCCCCAGTTGAAATATCTTCCTTATGAGATCTACCTCATTATCTCCAGCAGTACTAAACATCTTTTTATGTGCAGTTGGTCCAAGTTTCTTCAGCCAAGATGTCTGCAAATATCTTCTAAAAGATCTTTATCCATATATTTTCTCCCAACTGAGGGGAATAATAAATCTAGTTACCTATAGGTACAAGGAGCAAGCGAGAAAATGTCTTGAGCAGTACTTCCTTCTGCCTAGTGCTACACAGGAGGTGCCATTGTTCTTTGAAAAACACAGGTAGATAAGTGAAAATCCTGTCAGCAATCCAGCTAAGTAAATGGGTAGCCAGTGATGTCAAATGTCTTAAGAAAAAAGGATCTCATTTTTTAAAAATCTGTAATATGAAACAAGGTAGTATTTTAAATTAAAATATGTAATATTTGAGAGAGATAATTGTACATGTAATAAAGTCCTTTATCTTTTGTGTTCTTGAATGTACATTTATGTATCATATACTGAAAACGTTTTAGAAGTATGTATCAGTTGAGAATTCATAAGAGAGTAAAAAATATTTTTCTGGTATATGAAAGTCAGGAAAGAGGTAGGGATTGTCCTACTCAAGTTGAAAAGCAAATCTTTCATGTTCAAATTGAGACATATTAGAAGAGGATCTATACCACAGATATTCATTAAGGAAAATAAACCACATCAAGTGTCAGCCCCCTATTTTGAATTGGTATTATTACATTTGAATTAGTCTCAGAACTGACCAAAACAAATGTGTGAGTTTCCAGACATTGGTATATTATTTTTAATAACTATATTTTAATACTAAAGGTTGACACATTCAAGATTAGGACAAAAAAATTAGGAAGCCTACGTTCAATTGAAATTGGTCACGATGGGAAAGGATTTGGTGAGTATACTGCATGCATTCAGTAGCCTTGTAAGTATCTGCTTAAAGATCTGCCTGACATTTGGAAAGGTTTTTGAAGTCATGCTACTGCTACAGCTAGCTAATACAAATCTGTATACGAATGAGGTCAGTTTGACTGCTCTTGCTTATACCCCCTCTGTTTCTATCACAGTTCCTGCGACGTTACCTTCCTTTTTTTTCCTAGAAGAGGAGAGATCTAGTTAGCATAAACCTCAGAAGGTTTTATCGTTCAAACTTTGCTCAGCCAAAACTCCTATTAGATGTCTTAAATAACATAGGACTGAATTTTTAAACTGCAGGCTAAACTTTCCATGCTTTGAAAATTATCTAAATGTTTGGGCAAGTTTGGGACTCTGGTCAAAGCATGCTGTAGCTCCCTCTGACACACATACAGTTCTACTTCTTGTGAAAGCTAAACTATGAGGAGAACACTAGCATGCACCAGGTCTTGCCCTGATGTTAAGTTAGGATGTGGCTATCGTACCTATCCACACATGACGATGGAAACTGTTTCTATGTACAGTGTATTACAAGTAATCTATAAAACCTGAATTTTACAAAAAATAAGATGAGAGACCGGAGGATATAATATTTCGAGCTTACATTTAGTGGTGCTAAAACCCCCTAGAGATATACAAATATATAAACAGAATTTTCAGGCAATGTACAGCTTGAGTCAAAAAGGTCTGATTGTATAGAGATGCTATAGTCAGGTAAGTTTTGCATAACCTAGCTGAAAGAAATAGGTTTAGGTTTAATAAAACCTGCTTTATTAAAGTGCATGAGCCACTATAAGGTGGCAAGGGTTTACAATACCTAGGATGAACCAAGGAAAATTCTGCAAATAGCAGCTCCTACTTAGGAAAAAGGTTGAATGGGATTTTTTCTAACTACTCAGTCATTTTGTACATGTGATGGTATTGAAAACGTGAAAAGCAAAAGCACCAAACCTGTCGAAATACCTATAATAAATAAAATCCTCCTGCTGGCTTTCGTCTCGTTCATGTTAGCTGCTGCACATGCACACAATTCAACTTAGAAGGGATCTGGGAAGGGAACCTCACACTGGCAGACGTTTAGTGGTCTGAGTGTTGCACAGAAGTCTGCAGGGGTAATAAGGGTTGAACTTGTATTTCCTGGGCCCCAAAGTATCAACAACATGATTATCTTTCCTCTCTGTATCCTATCACATAGTGATCACTATCACATAGTGATTACACACACATAGCACAGCAGTGTGTGTTGATTCATCTTACATCCATGACTACCTTCCCTGAAATTTTTCTCTGAAATTATCTCCAAGCGTCTTTTGTCGCATCAGCTGTAATCCTCACAAGCATCCTCAAATGTAACACCTCTTTGAAATGTTTCGTCTATTTGCTAATCTTTCCTAGCTGCCTCTAGATTTCTTCATACCTGGAGATTTCAGTGAGGTCCGTTGGAGTTTTGTCAATAAAGGATAAAGCATTAGATTTTAAACTTTTCAAGAGAGCAAACATGCCTTTATATTTGTTTGTAAAGCGCCGTGTAAATTTGAGAGACTGTAAATTTTTATCGCTGATAATCTTGACTCTGAATTACAGAGATTTCATGAAAGGTCATATAGTCCAAGTAGAGTCTATGATATATTAAACCATTCACAAGATTTCATTAAAGGAGTTCCAAAAGTACTCCACAATATCAATAAATGACTCTTGCGAGTTGAAGATGAAAAATGTAGACACCTTTACGGCCTAGTTAGACTAGCTAATTGTTTGAGAATGTCCATGAAAAGTGAGAAACATCACTATGCCTTTACGTTTTATCTGAATTGCTACAATTTGAAAATATTGTTATATTCCATTTTTGTCCTACCTACAAATATTTTTATTGGTTTTAGGCTATTTAGTATGTTGTCCATATATTTGAAAACAAAAATAACTTGTTAGAATATAGTATTTTATCTCTAGGACATGCAAAGAATACCTAAAGGTTTGCAGCTACTAGGAGTAGCTAGTAGTATTAATTAGTTTTTAAGTGTTGTTATTAAGTACTTGCATTGGCAAACAGGACTAAAGATGCCAGGACAAATGTTGTATTTCTGTAATAAAATTTTATTTAAAAAATCTTAATGTTTTAACATTCTATGAAATACAATCTTTTAGCACAATAATGAAGGTATTTTTCACACAGCAAAACAGTAAATTGTAGCAGATATTAAATACATTCTTAAAGCTAAAACAGATATGAGTAGTGGCCTAAAAGGAAATGCTATTCTGAATGACTATTGCTGAAGAAATAAGGATGCGAGCAGCAGTCAGATTCACCACTTTGTTTATATAAATATAAATATATTAATTAGAAAGGAGTAATAGCATTTCTGTTTTCCTATTGTTTAAGGGCTTTGGTTATCATTAAATAAATTACATGTATTGATAAAGTCTATCTGTTTTGATTGTTTGGTGGACACTGAAAATCAAAGCTGACCATGATGTACTTCAGAATACCAAAAAGGGCAAAATTGGATTTCAAGAACATATTCAATATTACCATGCACTCTGTTTCATTTGTCTTACTGCCTGTTCTGTTCAATGTGGAAAAATGAGTTAAGCTGTAATAAAAATCTTCCTTTATATTATCTGTCAAAAACATCAAAGACCTTCTCTGTAAAACTGAGAGAAGTTGGTAGTAATTTGAATTATCTACATTTCAGTTTTATTATTAATACTGAATACATTTGGAAGTACTGAACCACACAGGTTTTGGAAATAAAATCAGAAACCTTTCTTATGTTTTATTTGTGTTTTGCTTACATTAAATTTGCTCTTTTTTTTCCTTCTACAGCAAGTGGGTGGTTTCTGGATAAAGTAGAAATTACAGATGCATCTAGGAATTCAGTGTATTGCTTCAGCTGTAACAGGTCAGTAGATCAGTTCGTCATCACTCTGCAGGTACTGTTTTCTTTTCAACAAAGAATTAGTGGTAGTTTTTTTAGTCTCTCAGTTGTTTCTCTTCTGGTTTCCTAAAACAGTAGGAAATTTTTAATCATACTGTGTTCCTATTAGTCCATCCCCAGCAACTTTTGAACCCTTTGGCCAATTTCAAACTAATTTCTCAGAAGAATATTTAGCGGATAACACTATATTTTTCCAAGTTATTAAAATTGGACAACTGTAGGAGGGAGAGACAAGTTTAGTGCCTTTGCCAAGAGAAGATATTAGTATGCCGTTTTCAAGAGATAGAAGCTGTCTGGTGAACCATTATACAAGTATTAGTACATATGTAGCTCTGATAAGCATATCAGAGGTATGCAAACAGGCATGGGAGGGAATCAGAAATATGCGATGGTGGGAGGATGGGAAGATATGGACATGTAGATATAAATCTGGAGAAAAAGTAGTGGGGCTTTATTTTATTATGCAAAAGCAACGTTAGAATCCTTCTGTATCAATGTCTGCTTAATATGGGTCTAAGATATATTCAGCAAATCAGAGAATCGCAGAATGGTAGGGACTGGAAGGGACCCCTGGAGATCATCCAGTCCAACCCCCCTGCTAAAGCAGGTTAGCCTAGAGCAGGTTGCACAGGAATGCATCCAGGCGGGTTTTGAATATCTCCAGAGAAGGAGACTCCACAACCTCCCTGGGCAGCCTGTGCCAGTGCTCTGTCACCCTCACGGTAAAGAAGTTCCTCCTCATGTTCAGGTGGAACTGCCTGTGCTCCAGTTTGTGCCCTTTGCCCCATGTCCTGTCGCTGGGCACGACGAAAATAAGTCTGGCCTCATCCTCTTGACACCCGCCCTTTAGATATTGATAAGCATTGACCAGATCCCCTCTCAGTCTTCTCTTCTCCAGCCTAACAGACCCAGGTCTCTCAGCCTTTTCTCCTAAGAGAGATGCTCCAGTCCCCCCATCATCTTTGTTGCCCTCCGCTGGACTGTCTCCAGTAGTTCCCTGTCTCTCTTGAACTGGGGAGCCCAGAACTGGACACAGTACTCCAGATGTGTAAAGATAAAAGAAACCTTTTTACAATGTAATGTAAGAGGATAATTATGTAAATTTAGACATTTATTTGGATAAAGAGATGCTGGGGTAAAGGGCTTCTAATGTACAAAAAGAAGATCCACTTCAGTCTGCATCAAACTGAAGCAATACATCTCCAGGAGTTGGAAAGTAAATTGAAAGGAATATTTGAAGTGACCACTACAGTATACAGATTACAGCTTAAAGTATTTCAGAGCAAACAACAGAAGCAAACACATTCATGTCTTTCTAAGTGTAAAATAAGTTTTTAATGCAGCTGGAGAACAGACAAGTGTGAAAACTTCCAAGTTCCCTATATCTAGAAAGAGGGATGTTGCCTGGTGGTCTGAAAACAGAAATGGTAGCCAAGAATATTTAATTTTATCCTTCCCTTAAACGTTTCTGTAAAATTGACAATTCATGGAAGCCAAATCTCAATCCTGAAATCAAAAAAGCAACAGTTTTTTAGTTCTTGGATAGTCCGGTGTATTTTACAGTCTAAGTTATGAGAATATGTAGCTGTAACCGAACTCAACAACATTAAAATTCTTCCAACAGCATTAAACTTCCCTTGATTAAACTTCTTTCAAACACACACTCAGGTACTATCTAATCTAGATACCTAAATTTAGGTTAGTGAGCATGAGCGAAAGTCCTTAAACATCACTCAGGTGCACAACATGATCCATGATGGGATTGTCAGTTGATGTCACTCCACCTCTTTTGCTTGTAAGAGTTCTCAGACCACACCGGAAGATTCTTGAAAAAGATAGCTTGCAACAAACATTTTTTTCCAGAGGTTTTTTTTTTTTTCCGATTTTATTTCAAGTCTTATGGTAAAACCACAAAGGTATGTAAGAGACCCATTTGGGGCAAGAACTTGAATCACATCATTGATATGAGGGAGTGACTGACACAGATTGATTCTATGGACTGCTGACTAGGACATTTAACTGGAACCTTGGTGGGTTAGAGTCATGTCTTTACCTTAATGTATACCTACCTACTTAAAATATAAGTATTTCAGTAGAAGATATTAGGAGATCCACCCCAGAGTACTTGGCGACCCAGAGGCTATGGGGCACTCCTCAGATACAGGAAACCATAAGTTCATGCCCCTGTTCCAGCTCAGACATGGAGGTTCTCATCTCATATCCTACTGCGTAAATGGGGAATGGGTTCATTCTCTCACAAGGAAAACACTCCCCTGATACAAATGCTGTCTCATTTGATATTCATCACTGAGAAACCTGAAAGGAGGTAGGCATGCTTTATTAACTAATCTAAATGCCTGTCATCTAGCTTACATGTCACACCTTTCCTTGGCTCTGGGACTTCCATGAGCACTTTTACCTGCCAAGATTAGCTGTGTTTCAGCCTAGAAGTGTTTAGCTTCAGCCATATCTCCCAGCTGTTCAGTGGTGCAGCTTCAGATGTGAACTACATTAACACTATACTGGCTGGGAATCCCTCCCATACTAGCTCCCAGGTAGTCTGTCATAAGCCCTGCAGAAGTGTTAGAAGCTTTTTAACACTCTTTGGAAATTAATAATATTGCCTCCATGGTTCCAGTTAACATCAATCTAACTGAGCTTTGGACTCAGACCTATTTCCGACATAGTCAACAGTAAAACCTCCAAAGGATCTTCCAGAGCAGGGATCATGCCCACCATACAACTCAACATTTTGTGAGCTGACAAGGAGATGTGAGAAATAAACAGTTCCTGGAATGGAATACATGGTTAGTAACTTGGTATCACAGAACAGGTTTTCTTACTCTAAATTATCCTGATCTTATGCCACTCAATGAAACAATCTACTTGTCATCTATACGACCAACAAATAAAATGAATGTATATTTCATAAATATATTTATAAGGTTAATTACACTTTTAAATTAGACACATTTGGATTAAAAAACCCCCCACAAATGCCACTATTTTCTTCAGGTTGGTTACTGTTTCTGTGTAAACCAACATAGAAACTCTCCCAGAAATCCAAAGGTGCAGAAGCAGGCTCTCATGATTTGTCTGTTTAAATTTTATATGTGCTGCATCTCTGACAGCTTTTTATGTTTTTCTCTTCAGGTGGCTGGCAGAGGATGAAAGTGATGGCCGCACTGTAGTGCAACTTTATCCATCGCTGCTTGATTTCTGATTCTTCCTGAGTGTGTTGCTTCTCCAGATTCACGCTGATTTCATTTACTTGTATTTTATAATTCTGAAGGTATTGTAATTACTGTGAAGGAATGTCAAAACAACGCATTAAAAATATCACAGTAAATTAAACATCTAATGTGAACACTGCACTCCAATCCTCCTAGAGATACTCAAAAACTTCACATGACTGAAATTTAGAAAACAGAAATTTAAATCTGTGACTTGGCTCTGTGGACTTGATCTGAGCATTCATAATGCTAGACATATGTAGTAACATTCAAACATTTTTGTTTCAGTAATAATTCGTGGGTAAGTTAAATTTAGCTCTTTGGTCAAATCTGTCAATATCCATTAATTTGATAAATCCGTTTCAATTTGAACATTTATTAAAATTTAGATTTTCTCGAAATCATTTTCCAAACAAACTGCACAACTCTTCAGCCTTCCCATATATTGCTTCCTTTTTCTATAAGATCATAGCAGAGAGTAATAAAGCATTTGTTATTCTGGAGTTCACCCTGTGTCAGTATGCCTCCCACTGACATTTGATTGTAATATCTTGTAGCCGGGCCAGAACCTCAGCTGACAATCTTTAGATTCAAAGTGTCTCTTAAGAGAGCCCGTTATCAGCAACATTGCAATAGCTTACTAGCAGGCTTAGGCAGCTTCCTGCTCAGCTTGACTTTTGCAGTGCCCATTCTTAGTCACCTAACTGGCTTTCCAGTGCTATATGTATGAATGCCTTTACTTCAAAAAAAATCTGTCAAAAACATCAAAGACCTTCTCTGTAAAACTGAGAGAAGTTGGTAGTAATTTGAATTATCTACATTTCAGTTTTATTATTAATACTGAATACATTTGGAAGTACTGAACCACACAGGTTTTGGAAATAAAATCAGAAACCTTTCTTATGTTTTATTTGTGTTNAAATGCACAATAAATGGAAACACGTTTAGCTAGAAACGCACAAATTAATGTTTGGTTTGGTAAGCTTTGACGTTGCCAGAATTGACTCAGAAAGGATGTAGGACGCAGATGAGTCTGAAATGAAATGACAAGTTGTACACCACCTGAAGTTTCATGTGTGGGGCCAGAATACAAATATTGTACATTACCTACATAGGGTATCCCTCTGTTTAATCACCTTTAGTACCTCCAAACTTTAAAATCTCTATGAAGGTCTGAATTTTAGATGTGTTTCATGCTCAAGGTACTACTATGCTCTGTAGCAGCAATGTGCTTTCTGTAATTATAAGAATTAAATGAGTTTCTAATCTGTGCTGACAAAGTATTCTTTGGCTGTCTTTTTAATATGTTTAACACTTATTTACTCACATTATTCCGTGAAATGAGGAATGTTGGCTGATATCTGCATGGGCGACGAGATTTCAGTTGTTACTTTGACACAAAAAAATAATAAACACATATAAAGGGTCTTGGCAGATAATTTCATTTTTATCTACCTTATACGTCATCAAAGGGAGAGCTAATATAAGGTGTGGATGTGATCAGAGTGAGCAATGGAACAGAGTCAATTTCTTCTAAAAGCGCTGGTTTTGCTCACACTGCTACCATGCACGCTGGAATGGATTTGAAATTGTATCCCCAGAGCGCACAGTTCACTTAGTATCAGTATTCATTACACTGAATCACTTCGTTGTGATCTATTATGTGATTTGTTGCATTATTATGCCTTTCATTAATAGTTTGTAATACTAGCTCTCTTTGATGCCATTTCTGATTTATCAAGTGTAAATAATGCCTTCCTAATCTGTTTTTCATTACTAACAGCGAATATCCTCCCTCAGTAGCTGCCTTCCATATTTGAAAATTATTTTCTCTACATATACAGTGTACAAATCAGGTTTTGGATTCACCTCCCTGGATCCAGAGCCATTTAAACACCTCAACCCTTTCAGGAACAGGACCACCACAGCGGAAGGCTAAACATCGTGGGTGTCTGCAGCACATATTATCAGGGGATTACGCTTTGATAAGAAAGCCTGAAATACCAGAACGACTCCCTTCTCAGGTCTTGCTTGGAAGACGTGCCAGTTAGCACAATTAGCCTGTGGCCGGTGCCAAAGCCCAAACGTGCTTCTTCCACATGGTACACTGTGATGTCTGCTGTGTTTGGCACAGAAGTCACTTAATCGCTCTCTTGCATGTGGGACAATTTTTGGACAAAATTGCTTGGCCAAAGGCAGAGACATTACAGAGGGGCCACCTCGTGCGCACTCTGCTGTATCTGCACAGTCAGGTTGCTGCCTTGCTTTTTTGCTCCCAGCACCCCGCGCTGCCTATGGAGAGCCTGGGCAGATATTGACACCGCTGATGCCTCCGCAGAAAACAGAGATGTAGCATGGAGATGGGACTACCTGGGTCAACAACAAACCCAGGCATTTGGGGCTCATGGAGGCCTTGGAAGGAGTGGTGAGGTATCTCAATGAGCTGGAAGAGGAAACACTGTAGTGGAGAAAAGGGTTTGACTTCTGCTGCTCTCCCTGCTGTATCCTGTCCTTGAAGATCTGTGTGAGGGCAGTGGCTAGACGATTTTGATTATTATTATTAAACATCTAACTTTTGCACTGCAGAGAATGCCTTGAGCTGGAGCTGGGTGCTAAAATAGACCCTGAATACCGTAACATAGACTCTGAGATATAACAGTCTGAAAGTGTCCCTTAAGGGTCCGGTATTTGTTAACTCTACCTTTTTTCCTTATCCACTTCTCCTGGTGTGCTTTTATATATATTATTAGATTGATCTACGTGACATATTTCTGCCCATTTAAGCCCTTAAGTGTCTCCGTTTCTTTTGCTAATGATGTTAAAGATTTGAAAAAAATATAACCGTCTTCTGACTGGCTCGTTGGACCATTTAATATTCTCCCAGCAACTCCAAGTACTGCCTTGGTGAAACTCCTCATTCCAAAGAAAGGATTTGCTCCTTTTAAGAACATACGAGCAGTTTTATTGCATCTGTCCAACCTGTAGTTTGTTGGTTGTGGAAAAGGAAAGAGAATAAGAAAAAAGTACGTACCAAGTGCTCCTTTGAACTGCTTTAGAAGTCTTGGATGAACACCATGCAGTCAGGTGGGTTGTTAGTATTTATAAATGTGTTTGCAAATATAAACATCCTCTGTTCACCCATCAATTTAAAATGGTCCCTTGGACTTTTTCTCCATGAAGGAAAGCAGTAGTCTGGAAAAGCCCGTAAACAACTCCGGACGGAGCAGTGTTATAACTTTCTGTGTTGTGGCTGAATCTTTGTTTTTCAATTCTTTTGCTTGGCTTGAAATAATTTTAAACAGGTGAAGCAAAAAGGGGAAAGAAAATGGGACTTTTCATCTTCTTCTTAAACTTTTGAAAATTGTTGATTACATCTTAAACACAGTGTCATAGGGCATGTTAATATCCCCTTAGGCATTCCATAAAAGCTTTTTCCATTTATCATAAAATGTGATGTGCTTTGGTTGCTGGTTGGTTTGTGCATGCACAATGGCAGTGAAAGAGTTGTCAGCATCGTAAAAAGCCTGGTTGCAAGCTCGCTTCCTGTGATGTCTTCCTGTATGTCTATGTCCTCTGCTATCATTCGTTATATATTTATGTCTATCTTTGATTATATTCTTAAATATGTCCCATGAAGCAACATGAAACGTAACTGACATCTGTTTCTAAATAATAAATGCAAATTTAAGAAATCCTGAGTTAAATCTTTCAAAAATTCTAAGAAATCTTTTCTTTCATAAATAATATTAAAGTCAGTTCGCTGTCATCAAGGTGGGCCTGTTCTCAGTCATTCTGGCTGCATAAACGTTCTATTTATTTATGTATTTATTTATTTATTTAGAGTGTACAGTTGGATGTATTTACATGTTTCTAATGTTTAGGCAATCTTGAAATATAATACAAGAAGTTACAGCCCCACTTCAGCATGAAATATAAGCATGTGCATAAAATGTAAGTATACGCCTAAAACATAAGTATATAAACACTCCCACTAAGTTTGATTTAGAGGCTACTAAAAGTTTGGTGTGCGTCTAAGAGCTCTGCTACATTGCATCTTTTCCTTTCCGGATCTCATGCAGTAGGTGCGTATGAATTGCCATTTTCACATGAACCTTTACGTGCCACGGAAAAGAGATTTAGGCATCAAAATACACGTATCAGTATCAGGATGTTATAAAGCACGGTAATTTCTGAAACCAGGGAACATTCCAGAGTATTCTTTGTAATTGTAAAAGTAGGCTAACATATGGAGATAGTTGATTCGTGCTTCTTTTCTCAATTTTAAAGGCAAGTTTATAGTTTGAAAATATTTCTGTGTGAATCTACGTGTAGGCTTATAAAAAAACCCTCAACCTAAAGCAAGCAAGCCATAGCTGTTTATACTCAATATAGTTAAAAAATATGTAGTATTTAGGTTTTCCAAATAGTGTAGCAATTTAACTATGTATTTCTGATTTGTGCTTGTGTTGATTTGCTGAAATATTGGCTTCACTGAAAGGACGTGCCTTTCAGAGCATACACTGGCATGTGCCTGTTATGAAGGAAGATATTTGGGCAAAAAGGCAATTAAGTACATTAGTGTGTAAACATTAAACATTCTATATTGCAACTTCCAGACACCTGTGTGTGTTAACTTAAACATGACTCTATTGAAAACATCTGAAACTTGTGAACATTTTGTAGAATAATTTTCACTGGCTGCTTCTAAAGAAACTGATTGCATGTGCACGTGTGCCTGAAGGCACTGTTTTAACATGGAACACCAATTAAAGCCAGATGGATGGAAGACACAGTAGCGAGACTACAGCAGAGTGAATGAGAAAACATGTTTGTCAGATCCTCCATCAGGTCACCGCAGCTTTACGTCATGCACAGCAAGACAGAAGCACAGTGAAGGAAAAGGCACTGGGTGCCTTCAAGAGAGAAATAAAATGCCTGTTAGAAGGTAGTTAGAAAAGGAAGGAGGGAAGGAAGGGAGGGAGG